>RJWK010039602.1:0-20315 GCA_004363435.1 Platanista minor | reverse complement strand
GCTGTGGCTTCTCCTGTTGCGGAGCACAGGCTCCGGATGCGCAGGCTCAGCGGCCATGGTGCGTGGGCCCAGCCGCTCCGCGGCATGTGGGATCTTCCCGGACCGGGGCACGAACCCGCGTCCCCTGCATCGGCAGGCGGACTCTCAACCACTGCGCCACCAGGGAAGCCCTAACATTCTTTTCTTAGTTCTTTATGTTGAATATGATGATATTTATCTCTCCCTGTACTCTCACATATAGATGACATACAAGGAACTTTGTTCTCCTCTAAGTCAGTATAGTTTGATGCAGAAGAAGCTTAGTAAGGGGACCGTGGAGTCTAATGAGGCTTGTCAACAGGCTGGAGTTTGGTGAATTTCCTGTTTGGATCCTGGGAAATAGAGAGCAGACTGAAGAATGACTTGCAGATTGTCTTTATAGTCTTTATAGTAATTTAACTATTAGTTTGGTAATTAAATAATTTTTACAAGACTGAATAAAAGAAAATACTCTTTTTTAGTGCCACCTGCGATTGTCTTCAAATCACGGCACTTGACCAAAGCTCTGTTTTTTCTCCATTTATAATTTTTATTCATTTTTATGCTACTGTTTTAAAGTCAGATTAATATTTTAAGGTTCTTAAAATAATTTTGGACATAAGACATATGCATACAAAAATATATACACATAGATATGAGGATCATTATCAGCTATATACCTTGAGGCAATTTTTATCTTTTTGTGGGATGGGGAGACCTACCAATAGGCATTCTTAGACTTCTTTTAAAGTTATTGTTAAGCTTTAACATCCTATGATTTCCTTGATTGTCTCAGCACCCTGGCTGATTAAGAACCTCTTTTCTTACTCCCCAGATATCCAAACTTGTCTCTTTAGTGACATGAAAGTTTATCAGCAGAGCTGTCACTCTCCCTACCATGTTATTGGTTTTTGTGCTTATCCTTGCCACTGCACTGTGTGGTTCCCTTGAGGGCACAGTCTGTGTCCCAGAGCCTCACGTGTAGTGGGCTCACATGTAGAGTGTCTCACCTGTAGAGGGCTCGAAAGAGAGTGGCCTGACCTTGGGACTGGCATATAAATATCCTACTCGACTTCTAAACAATTTACATGAAAAGGGGGAAAAAGCCTTGCTCTTCTCTACTTTCTTTGTAATTAAAGAATAAAGAGATGAGTGAAAGTGTGTATATATTTTTAAAGAAGATTTTGAAGTACAGTTGGGTGTGCCATCTAAATGACAATGAAAATTAGCCTGTGTGAATGAAGGTGGGATGAAGAGGCAAAGAATATGTGTGAAATGGAGGTCAAGCTATGTGAATATCACTAAATCACACAGCAAGCAAACAAATAAAATGCTATCAAACCCAAGTCCCTACTTTTTTTGTCCAAGGCCCTGCATTAGGTGTTGCAAGGGAAATATTCCCAAGACATATTCCCTTGAGGATAAAATCTAATCTTCAAGGAGCTGACAGTCCAGCGGGGGAGGTGTTATCAACACACACACACACACACACACACACACAGTCTTTACTGTAACAAGCTCTCCCTGCCAAGGCTACGAGAATTCAGAGGAAGAGTGGTGCGCTAGCTTCACTTACTGGGAAGTAGTTGAACTGACCCTCAGAGAAGGTGAAACATGAAAATTTAGAGAGTATATGAAAGTACACTGAGATGCATAATAAAACACTGAGGAAAATCAAAGTAAAAAATAACCTGTGGATTCAGCTGTGAGCAAAAAAGGAAAAGAAATGGGAGAAAGCAAAGGCTGGCTTCCTACTAGTTTAGTTCTGACTGAAGTAACTAGAAAGACCTTAAATGTCCGAGATTAAACAGAAGTTTGGAATGATCAGATGTAATGCTGAAGGGTTGAAAGATGAAGGGGTTAAATGAGGGGTGGAAGGCAAAAGATGCCTTGGTGGGAGTTATTTCCCTTAGAAGTTGAGTACACTGACCTCTTCCATTTCGAAGGAGTCTGGTGCTTTGCCTGCAAGACAAGACAAGCTCTTGAGTTTGTTAGTCTGAAGTGAGTTCTCCTTTTGAGTTCTGTCCTTGACTAACCCCTCAGACACACAGGAAGGAGGAGCCTGCTTGGCCAGCATGGATGAGTGAGGACACTGCTTGCTCAGAAGAGCTTGGGGAGGATCACAAGGTGTCAAGTCATCCCAGGCTTGAAGAGACCAGTGCTCTGCTGAAAGAGACAAATGACTTTGGTCGTGTTAGTTTGTCATGGCAACTCTGCTCCACACCCTGCTTCTGCAGAGACGATGGAAAATTTGTTTCTCATCTTCAATGACTGTGATGCTCCCAGGCTATAATACCTTCTAGTGTTCTGCTTTGAACCTTTCCTAAAAAGTTCACCCATTCTTCTTCGATGCTCTTTGGCTTCACTCACTGAGGTTCTTTGCACACTTTTTCCTTCATCTTCCTCTTCAGCTTTGTTCTGCAGGATGTTGACATCATTCAGCAAAGATGAGAAAGCATTGGCCACATGATCCAATATTTCCAGCTGTTAGAAACAGCCTGAACAATACAAGGAGCACACAATTTTTAGATTCAACGAAACTGCATTCATGTAGTAAAAACTGAAGAGATTTGTTAACACGTGATTTTCAAGATGGGAAGGACTTTAAGTTTCTGAAACTCAAGTTTTCCTTAGTGTGTGCCATTGATTATTATGGAGGAGATTCCCCTACATAACAAGGTATCACTGTATTATAGGGAAAGAGAAAGCCTTTTATATTTAGTTGAATATGCATAACTACATAGATTTATATAGTTTTTATGTGTTAATCTATAAAAACTATAGGCAAGGATGAATCTTGAGATTAATGTCATGTGTTAAAGTAAATGTCAAAGAGTGAACCCAGCTCTTTCATATGAAGTGAGCTTGGAGATTCTTCCATAGCTTGAGGCAGTCACCATCCTCATCATCACCTCCATCATATCCATCTATATCCTTCACCTGAGAGTGTGGAACGATCATGACATATGGAATCAGAAGGCCTGGATCCAAATCCCAGATCAACCAGTCACTGAAAGTGTGACCACAAAGTAAATGAATTAATAGATTCATGGTGCTTAATCCTGTGCCTGGCACATAGTAAATGGCCAGTTTCTTCATCTGGAGAATGAGATAATAATACCAGTCTTACATATCTCTCACATCTGTTGTGAAAAGCACAATGCTACATAAATATCAGTTAAAATAAATGTGCACGACTCAGGAAGGGAATGTATTGTCTTCAGTCTTCCAAGAGAAGATAGTCATTAATGTGAAAACCCATTTACCTTTCCAAACAAACCAGCTCCTCAATTTGTAAGTCTTTCTGAACCACCTGGCCTCACTCATTTGGGCAATATGCAAGAATTGGCTTAATTAGTATGTGGGAGAGATCTAATGTAGCAAGGGCTATTTTGGGGATGCACTGCCACTTTGAAAAAATTGTAACAAATATTTTTGGTATCTCCAGACAGTAAAGCCACAGTAATGGAAACAGAACAATTTTTTTTTTTTTTTTTTTTTTGCAGTACACGGGCCTCTCACTGTTGTGGCCTCTCCCGTTGCGGAGCACAGGCTCCGTCCGGATGCACAGGCTCAGCGGCCTTGGCTCACGGGCCCAGCCACTCCGCAGCATGTGGGATCTTCCCGGACCGGGGCACGAACTCATGTCCCCTGCATCGGAAGGCGGACTCTCAACCACTGCGCCACCAGGGAAGCCTGAACATTTTGTTTTTATTACACAGCCTTCTCTCAACCCCAGTGATAGCATGAAGGGTTGCATAGCTCATCAACGGCTAAAGGCCCATCGGTGTGGAAGGATACTGTCCTCTGTTCTGTTGTTTGCATCATCATAGCAATGCTACAGACTCCTCCATGAGCAATTCATTGTGCCTACTTGTTTCCTTCACCTGAAAGTGGAAGATATTGACCATTCATAATTCTACTCCAAAAAAATGTGATGGGCGTCTTATGGAGGACTGTGATATGCTGTCAAGACCTAGAGGAACTCTTGGGTTCCAGATGTTTTCAGAAATATTCTGATTACGCTTCCCCCTTAAATTTAGTTGTAAGCTCAAGAGCATGATTGAATCATAATTCCACTTTTACGATTGTCTTAGTATCCTTTCTATAGCAGATTTTTATACTTAGACTAATACAAAACCTATCAATTTAATTGGTTCAGGCAATTCAGAGAACATAATAGTGTGAAGTGTTGGATGGGGGGTTTTGTTTGTTTGTTTTGCTTTGAGGTACACTGAACAATGAACCAACTGATTCTCATCCCTTCAAGTTGGAACGTTTTGTACTGACTTTGAAGGAGACACACTTTTCCATTCTGCCTATGGGACAACCAACTAATTTTACTATTGCTGGTTTTACATTTGACTTTCTCAGTTTTCTCAAGTTGAAAGTGTACTGTAAGTGTTGAGTCAGAATAGTTACAGTGCTCTATTAGCACAGTTCTAAGTGGTGGAAATAAGAGGGGGCCAGCAGTCACAGGATCAGGGGCCAACTCCTGGTTTCCCGATAATCCATGTGTCAATTTCATCTGTGAAATGTTTACTTCACAGATCTGCTCAATCACTCCTCAAATATTGGTAAGTGTTATTATTCTCCCCAAATAAATGATTGATAAAAGATTTTGCATCTCTGTGGGGCTTGGAGAAGGAGACAACAAAGAATGTTATTAATTTCTTCTAAAGGTAAAGAAACATTACATTGCAACACCTACAGTTTTGCATACTCTTTTTAAAAAATGTCATTGCTGAGATTTCTGAGACCCATTTCACCCATATGAAAGCAGGGGAAACAGAAACTGAAATGAAAAATCTAAGTAAAACCTCTGTTCCTGATATTTGTTTGAGAGAAACACTTCATCTCACTTGACTTTGCTTTCAGTGAATTTATTTATTTAGAAGAATTTATTTAACAGAATTTTGGCATGTTCCCCAGTCCAGAATTCTGCAAACTCTATTCCATGGAGGAGATGTTCTTTAATGCTCCTCTAAGAGAGGTTCTGTACTGAAATGATTTTGAAAACGCTGCACTGCATCCCCTCTGAGAGTGCACCTCAGCATATTAAACAAATCCTGCAGTAAATAAACCTGTTTAACTGTAAGCCATCTTTCTCTCAAATTATTTGAGCACAGTACACATACTCCAAGAATATCCTCAGTGGTGTCCTAGAGAAAAGTATTCCATTGACCATCAGTTGGAGAAAAATTGCAGCATGCATGATAACTATAAGATTTAAGCACAGTTAATCCACAAATCTGAAGATATGGCAGATTTATAACTACCAATTACAGCTTGGGGTGGAAATAAGCAGTGTTCTAAGCCTCACAGGTGAGAAAATTACGGTGTCACTTAGTGACTCAGGATAAGCCTTGCCAGATCCTGGTTTCTCTGACCTCTGGGTATGTGGCTATGTATGGTATGTATCAGTGCTGTTCACCAGTATTGTCTTCCTTCTGGGCATGTGGTACGATTGCCCATTGTCACCCCTTTGGAGTTAAGTGTGGCCACATGATTTATTTTGGACAATGAAATCTGAGCACACTTGATGTGTGTAAGTTCTGAGCAGGAGGCTTTAAGACCCAAGTATGGTTCTCTATTTCCACCTTTTCCCTGTCATTACAACCAGTGACATTCCAGATAGTTGAGCCAAGTCCATGGATAAGGAAAACATCATGGAACAGATCTTTGTCCTCCCAAAATATACACCAATCCACAGTGGACATGGAGAGTGATCATGACATAAACTTGCTTCTTTTTGAAGCCACTGAGATATTGGGGTTGATTTTTACTGCACAGATCTCCTGGCCCATCCCTCTTAATACCGTGGCTCATCTGACTGCTCATTGCCATTGCTGAGATTCTGACTCCATGTGGTCCTCACTTACTGTACAAGTTAGGGTTCTCAATGTCCATTCGCTGCTTTTGAGCTTCAAGAAAAACATGGATGTTGATTCCTCTGGCTGCTGAGCCACAACCCAGGAATCTGGCTGGGATTCGTGTGTAGATGTCTGGCTCGTCAGCACCAAACCCCAGATCCAAGAGAATCTCCACTGGATCTTTTTCCCAAAATTCCAGCCATTCAGGAATGCTGCAGTAAAAATATGAATATCTTTATCCAATAACAGTTCACTTAACCAAAAGCCATTTTTTTTCCTAGTCACCTCACCCACCCAATCTTCCAGAAATTGAGTAAAGGAGGAATCTGAATAGACAAACAGATGGTGCGTTTCCTAGAGCTCATATATACTTCCTAAAAGGACAGTCCTTCACCCCCGCTCAGGGATTGCTTGTCTGTACTTTAAAATGAGTTTACTTAACGGGTTTTCCATTTCACAACAGGCAGATGTTAAATTAGATATGGCAGGGAGATTGTGGGATAAAAACCAGAGGCAGTGAAGTGATAACCACAAAAAATGGTAGTTGATGGCAATATGAAACAGAAGGAAAAAAAAAACAACCCTGAAAACAGTAGACTAAAAAAATGAATATTTAAAAAGAGTATCAGTCTGGGGCATCCCCAGTCACACAGATTTGTTGAGGATATCACTAAAGGGAGACTACAGGACTAATGTTCACAAATAATGACTTTAAGTCCCTAGGTGAGGTTAAAATATGTTCTGTATTTTTTTGGACCTGGCTGAGAAACAAGAAGTACTTTTTTCAACTTGTTTTATTCAGTGCTGGCACTTAAAATGATACCCTGCAGTTATGTGGAAATTAGATTTATATATACCAGCTCACTTCCCCCTCACTGATTACCCATTTACACAAATATTTATTGAACGTCTGTCATGTTCCAGGCTCTCTGGTAGGCACCTAAGGCACAAAAAGGAACAAAAATAATATAGTCCTGCTTTCTAATGGCTCACATTCTCATGGCCAAGAATATAATTATTGATTGATTTGTCATTAAAAATGCTTTCAATATTATTTACTTTTTAAAATCTATATTTAATCAGGTAAGAAAGACATAAAATACACTCACTTTGATAAAAATTGTAATGTCCTACATAAGGGTCTCTCTCCCCTTGGCCATTACCCCTACAAATCCTGACTTCCTTCCTACTGAATTTATGTGTATTCTTCCAGACATTTTTTTTTTAATGCAGTTACATATATGCTTTATAGTTTTCACTTGTTGGCTTTATAAGCAGTAACATATTCTATGTACCTTTCTGCATCTTGCTTTTTTTCCTCTTAAAATATGACTTAAAGATCATTGTAAGTTAGTATAGTTATCTCTACCTATTCCTTTTATCACTGTATAGAATTCCATAAAATGGGTGGGCCAATAGTTTAATTGCCCATTTCCCCATTGACAGATATTTAGTCCACCTTCACTGAATCTTTTACATCGTTCTTGCAAGTTGGGGTTCCGAAATCCTTTATTCATTCTCTCATCCATCCATTCAACAAGTATTTCTCAAGTGCCTATTTGTAATTTCATGAAATCCATCGTTGAAGAGAATAATTTTTCTGGATGAAAAGTGCCTGGAAATCACGTACCTTTGTGGTATACTTGCAGCAGAATGGCAAGAGTTGAAACTGGTCCCTCTGGAGAGAGTGGGAGTTTCTAAAAACTGATGCAGAGATCTGCAGTCGGGGGTGGGGGTGGGGGTGGGGGTGGGGGGGTGGAAATACCAACGGTGAGATGTGTTGATTTAGATAGTCCCCTGGGAGGTCATTGTGACTCTTTCCATTCCAGAGCAAACATTTGCATTTCCTCTTTCTTTCTAATAATCTCGTAATGGCCACACCTTTGAAGAAGAGAGAGTGTGCAGCAGAGGAACTGCTCCTCTGTCTCTTCAAGAGCGTTGTGTTACAGAAGGTGTAGAATTTAAGTGTTCGGTGCTCGCAAGTGCTCATTATAAAGGTGACAGAATGTCTCACTTTGGACAGATGGCAAATCATTGGGGAACCTTTCAGGAATACAGCTTTGCTAGGCACCAACTTTCAGGAAAAAGTTAAAATTATGTGATGAAAGAGGTAGAGCGAGCAACCACTGAAGCGACTCTGCATGAATTCTCATAATGGTGGAGGGTTTCATACTGCATGGGTAACACTCCCTAAGCGCTGTCTCCTGTGGTCATCCATATGCAACACTAACAAACTCCTTTCTTACGGCAAAGGCAAAAACGAGCGTCTCTCTCTCCAAATAGGCCTGCAATGCAAGTCATTTGAAAGGGTTTCCAAACAGAACGGAACCCTGTTATAATATAGTTCACTTTTATATGGCTCAGATGTACCATATCTAGCCTCATCAAATATAACAGCAAGTGGGCATAAAATTGGAATTTATCAAAGAATACAATGTTGATATCAATTCTCCCAAGGAGACCAAGTTATCTTACATGGGCTCCTGAATTTGCCTTAGCCTGGTCCACATTTGGTAAGAAGAGCTGGGCCCCGCCTCTTCCTTGTTTAATTGCTTCTCTGTATTAAGGCCGAGAAAGTGCACATTTCTGAATAATAAAGATTCTGTTTTAGCAGATAACTGAGCTGGCTGAGAGCCTTGGAAGGCGGGAAGAAGATACCTTTCACTTACTGACTCCCCTCAGTTTGCATTAGGTTTGCCATAATTTTTGTTTCACTCTGTGTTTGAGATTCACACTTTATTTTATAATGTTCAGCAGAGCTACCCAGAAACTGCCCTGATCTTGGATCCAGGAGAATCCACGTACAGTCACAGTTCTAATCAAGCTGTAGGAGCACGGGTGAGTCACTGACCTTAACTTGTCATTTTCCTCTTCAACAAAACGAGTTGCCTGAGAGATTTCTGTGGTCCCCACGCCTCTATGATTCTGTGAGTAGCAAAAACATCTAATCTTCTAAGAGGGAAAAACTATGCCAAAGTAGCATTTTAGGTGTGAATCGGTAGTAGGTAGAGGGATACAGTGTTGAACGTTTGGTTTTCGACAAGTTCGAATTATCCAGAGAAGGCAAGAGTGACTAGAGCGTGGGAAGCAGAGTTCCCAAGCCCCAAAAGCACACTGTCTGTTCTGGTGGTTCTTACACTAGAGTGGGCCTCAGAATATTTGAAGGGCTTGCAAAAACGTAGATTTCTGATCCCTACGTCCAGATTTTCTGATGTGATGTGACTGGGGTGAGGCTTGGAAACTTGCAGTTCTACTAAGTTGCCAAGTGATGTTCTTGCTGCTGTTGGGACCCCTTTGGGACCTAGTATCTCTCCTCATATTAGGGACACTCAAAATGCTTTCTACCTAACAGTGGAAACAGTAGGCATTCTTGTCCAGCAAATAGCGGGATAATAACGGACAATATGGAAACACGGATGTAACTACTTTATGAACAGGTCCTCATGAATAGCTGAATTTTAGTAGAATACCACTTACGCAGATGCTTTAATTAAACTCCTAACATTGGAAACTGTAGGCATTCTTGTCCAGCAAATAGTGTGATAATAACGGACAGTATGAAAATAATGAATGTAACTACTTTATGAACAGGTCCTCATGAATAGCTGAATTTTAGTAGACTACCATTTACACAGATGCTTTAATTAAACTCCCCCCAAGCCAGCATTTGCTGAGTTAATTTGCACACTCCTTTATGACAATTAAAGAACCTCTATCTCTCTCCAGGCTGATACAAATGGTTTAGGCACTGTGGCTAAACCAGTGACAAGATCCCAAGATCCATGGCATGATAAAGAGACCTCCTCACTTCCACTTCATTTGTGAAAGACATGGTTGTAAAATCCTGCAGTGAGATAACAGTGACTCTGTCACCTACCTCGTGTAGTCTTTCACAGTCATTTGAACCATTCCTTGTTCATGAAAAGGAACTGCAACAAAAAAGAGGAGATGAGCTTAATTTCCTTCTTTTCTAAAGGAAGATTTTCTCACCTTCAAACGAACCAACATGGCATTGAGTTCCTTATCTAAGACTGTGTTGGCCTGAGATACAAGGCATCTCTGTAGTGAACAAGACAGAATGGAATTAATGGCTAAACGGTGTGACAAGCACTTGAAGAAATGTGGTACTTGCTCAGTGAAGGGGGAAGTCAGTGGCAAATGAAGTAGTCAGCAAAGGTTTCATGGAGGTAACAGTACTTGTCTTGGATTTTTAAGAATGGGGAGAGTTTGATAGATGGAAAAGAGGTGTCATCATGAAAGAAGCGTGTCTATAGCAAGTGCCAAGCACAGTGATAGGGCTAGGCTGATTAGATCACAAGGCATTTTGGAATACTCTCCCCTGGTACAAAAGGTTGAGGAGCAAAAGGATGGGGACAGGCAAAAGAATACATGAAGAACCCAGCGTTCACGGAGCAGTTTACATTAATTTGTATCACCTAATCCTTACAACAGTCTTATCATTTAGGACCTATTCTTATTTTTCAGATAAGGAGACTGAGACTCACAGAAGTTGAGTAATGAGCCCATGACCACACAGTCAGAAGTAGAAGATCCAGGAACTTATCATTACATTTATTATTGATTACAACAATAATAGTTACTGTTTATTTAACATTAAGTTTGTGTGAGGCAATGTGCTAAGCATGTTACATGCACAATCTGTTTATCCGTGAAATAGGTATCATTCATCCCCACTTAATAGAGAAGTAAATTGAGGCTCAGAGTTAAATAAATTTCCCATGGCCAGTAGGATGCCACAGTTTATTTTTATTTGTTGCTGTTGTTTCTTTTCAAGACACTACGCTGTCAACAGATTGTCTTGCTGCTTATTTGAAAGCCGGAAAGAAGAGTTTACTATGTATGTGTTAGGACACGGAAAACCATAAAATGTTCTTGAGCAAACAAGTAAATGTGAGAAGGACGATGCTGAAAGGCCATTTGCCTGGTTAGTGGTGCTGAGGACAGACTAGAAGAGCTACATATTGGATGTCAGAGAGGCCTATTCAGGGCCCGAAGCAGTACTCAGAACCTGTGTTGTGAGGTGATGCTGCGGCAGATGTCTGCAGAAGGAAGTGTTCAGGTAGTTCCTCAGAAGTCCCCCACTCCATCCCCAGGGCTTCCAATTTCCTCTCACTGTGGCTCTCCTCGGCGCAAATGTGTGACATGTATCAAACTGGAAGTATTACCACCCAGCACTTCTATGTGAATGTGTAGTTCTTCACCATAAGAAATATAACACAGGTTGGGAGAGATTTTGGAAAAACAAGCTTAAATGATTGAAACATATATAAACAAGGAAAATAATAAAGGGCTCTTCAGTCTGGAGCCAGAGGTCCTCTCTGGGTAGGGGGTCTCTGAATAGATCTCAAGGTATCTGGGAACTTGTCTCTGAATACCAAATTTTGAGGGTGAAGATAAGAATACTCATAGTTTTCAGCTGTTTTTTTTTTTAAGGCTCAGTGACCCTGCCGAATGGAAAAGGGCAACTGGTCTAGAAAGATAAAGACTAGAGGTATATTACTGAGGCATGAGCAAATAGTGGATTCTTAATTAAGTCCGTAATACATAACTACAATTTTAAAAGGTAATGAAAAAACAGATACAGTAAGTTCTGCCCTACAAAACAAATGGAATTCTGTCACTATACAGGGTGAAAAATATTAATCTATGATAAAGGTTTAAAAATAAAGTATACATATCTCCATGCTACCACTCTCAATCTCACTCTCATAGCAGACATCATTAATCAATTACACCACTTTCTCATAGAGCCTAGATAGGCTTTCAAAATTGTCAGGAATTGAATGAAGCTTTTATGCCATCCTTTGTGTAGAGTAAGCTTCATGAGTGGCTTTTTTTTTTTTTTTTGAATAAACAAACTTCACCTTTTTTTCAGAATAAACTATGAGTTTAGAATAAACTGCTTATAGAACATTACAGGGAACCACTACCAAGGATGGAATATCAAGGTGAATGACCATTATTATGATACAAGTGTGACATTTATTAAATGTGCTATGTGATATCTGGTGACAGTTATTCACATAAGTTAAAATATCTGACTCAAACTTATGCACCAATTTAGAAATTAGCTTAGAATCCAAACTCCAGTCTTTTGCCCATTACATCAGTAGTTTTAAAACTATGGGTTTTAGTGAGGAATTCTTTTGCAAGTTTCTAGTAATTTAAATAGATAAAAGGAGTGCTGTTCTGGGCAGAGTGGTCTCGCATTTAGCTCTTCCTTCACTCTGTCAGTCACCTCCACAATCCAGAGTTTGAAAAACATCATCCATTCAACACCAAATCTCTCACCTAGGCAGGCATTGCTAATCCACTGCAGCACTCTTGCTCACTGAACTCAGTCTCAAAGCTTCTCAAATCATAAAGCCAATGCCAATTGATTAAAGTTGTCACATGGGAGAAAGCCTATTTGCCACTTTATTAATCATGTTATAGATGCAAGCACAGTATAATTTTTTGGCAGTCATGTTGTAATGACTTGATGAATTAAATAATAGGTTGCCCAAAATGGAAGGTTAAAATAAATATTTATCATTTTCAGCAATTTTTTGTCTATTTCTCCCTGCCTCCACCGTCTCCATCTATTGCTTTGCATGTATTTCACAAAGGCAGGCTCCATTTGTGCCTAGTTAGCTCATCCAGAGAATTCTGGAATTTCTGAGCAGCTCTGGCATAAAATACTCTGGGGTTCTAGGACATTTGGCTTCATATTCTGCCAGTACCGCCACTCTTGCCACTGCCTCAGTCTTTTCTGGTTGTCTGCTATTGCTCTGGATTTCCTAGAACATGTGAACGGGTGTATAAGTCCAGGCCAGGGGTCTGGCATTGTGGCCACAGTGAATTGCTCAAACTGTCAGACAGGAAATGAACCATTTCCAGATATTGATGAAAAGAGTTAGCTCAGCCTTGTTGAGTTTTCAAAAACCCTAGCCCCACAGAAAATCTAAGTCATCCATAAAATTCCACATCCCTTCACTCAGGGCTTCTTCATGAGATTATAGTGCCCACACAGATCTAGTAGCCACATTCCACGGATCACACCCTGCAGGTCTGCAGTCCAGGTTCAGGAGCAATCTGGTTGCCAGGAAACCAAGGGCAGCCCCAAAGGGGAAAAGAAGCCCCTGAAGGAAACATATTTTCTAAGGAACGTGCAAAGTGGACCTGGCTAGTTCACCGTGGCATTGTTTTCTGGTCTGATGACACACATGAAAGCCTTACACAGTTTTAGCATCAGCGGGCCCTGTAAGGCCCTGCCGTCGCTGACAGCTAGGGGTTGGGCAGGATGTTTGACGCCCCTCACCTGAATCTCGCACTCACTGATATACAGATATAGTTTTTTTTTTCATTCAGAGCAAATTTAATGGAATTTGTATACAACGTATGGATGAAATATCCATAAGATGGGGCTTGACTATATCCTCATGATTCCCCTTCCCTTTTCTCCATCTGGCCCCTTTAGCTCTGCAGACTTAACCCCACTCCATCAGTCCACCCAGTCGGTCCGCTGAGTGTCTCTTCCTCCTTCGCATCTGGTCGCTGTCGGCACCTTGCTCTCCACTACCGCCTCCTGCAGTAGCTGTTAGGTCCAGGGAGGTTGGTTCACTGTGAGCAAGTAACTGTCACCTCCATGGACAGGTGGAAGTGACTTGGCAGCCAGAATGCACCCACCCTGAGTTAATTATACCAATGAGGGTCACGGAGAATGGGGATGCAGCTGGTCTGCAGAGCCCCGGACAGATATAGCTTTTACATCTTTTGTTAGACTCTTTATACTCTTTCTTTTCGATCTTGTTTAAAATGACACAAATGTCTATCTCTATCCAATATATTCAGACACATAGCCTTCTCTGCTGCCAAGCTTAGATTCTGGAGAAAATGAAGCCAGGGAAAATCGATATAATTTTTTAAACTCACAAGACAAGCCTGATTTTTTAAATTGTAATATAATTATCGAAAATTAATTAGCTTCACTGCTTCATTTCCATTTTTCACTCCCTGGACACCCAGAGTCCTGGGAGACCAAGGGGCACTTTCAGCCTTTACTACGTGTTCACTTCCTGATGACTGTGGAAACAGGAACTGGCCTCCCCAGTGTTGGACTCTGACAGTTGAGTCTTGCACAGGACAGTGCGAAACTATTATTTCTTGCCTCTTTGAGGTTTTTTTGGTTTTACTTTAGTTTTTTTTTTTTTTTTCCACTTTCTTAATTTGTAAGGTAAACTTCCTGGAACCTGAGGACAAGCTCAGGTCAGGGTCAGGCCCTTGCTTCTTTGCCTGTGTTCAATAATGAACCTGAAGCTGGTAGCTCAGTTCTCAGCAGCATTGGTATTCCTAGGCTTTTGTTAAAACCCAGAAGATCCAGCAGCCCTGGCTCAGGTCTCTTCAGGGCAACATCTGCTGGAGGTGATGCTCTCTGCAGTTCTCTGCAGTCTCCCTGCCTGCCTGGTTCATTAGCACTCACCTGCCTGGCTCACAGAAGCATTTAAGTCTGTGACCTCTGATCAGAGAACAAATTTGACACCTAGGGAATGCCATCATGGGGCAAACAAACTGCTCCTGTTACCCCGGATTTCCCCAAGCTTCCTCAGGTAGAAGGTGGGACCCTTACAGATGTACCTGTGTTCACCACATAAGCCTGCTCAAATCCACACTGGCTTCTCTGGGTGCTTGGCTCTGATATTTTCTCCATTTCTTTGTCCTTCCAAGATAGCACTCTTATTAGGTTTTTAAAGCCAGATTTTACTCTCTAAAAGCACTGAGGGAACAAAGAAAGAAAGAAAAAATTCAAGTTCTCCTATCCTCAAGTTTCCTAAGGGTTGGTCTGAAGGAAAATTAAAGTGAGAAAAAAAAAAAATTCCCTGCTCTACTCAATACATCCCATTGCATGGGTTAAAACGCCAGTTCTGATTCCCTTTTAGATACTTGAGTCTCCAGCCACCCTCCCTACTGTTAAGTGGACTTCTGCCATCTGAAGCAGCAGACACTGCACTTAACCCTGCAAAATGTATTACTGGAGAAGATGTAGTGAGATATGCAGAAGGCACTAATTAGCACCTTTATTGGCTTGGAAAGCATTTTTTATTTTGGTTTTCCTAAGCATTTCTGACTGATTCATGGAAGACATTTGGTTCTTTGGAATATCGTCCAATAGACTAATCAAATTGCATTTTCACAGGGCTCTAAAATAATAGCATTCTGCAGCTTTCTGTATATTTAACTCCTGCATGACCAAGACACTTAGTAGAGGCAGTCATCAGGGTTTATTTGTCTCAGTTGGCAATTTATTAAACTATATTCTTACAAAAAAAAGAGACTCTGACATTCTCCCTGACCCTCATGCTCAGAACTTTAAAGCCAGTTGTGATGCTTTGCTCTTGTTAACCCAGAGAGCTGTTTATTTTCCAGATGCTGTGGACTCTCCTTCTCTATTCCTCTGCTGACACCCAGCCCAAGCTCTCATCACCCCAAGCCTGAGGTCATAATAGCTTCTTCCCAAAGGGTGCACCTTCTTCCCATTGCCAGGATAAACACTGGAAACTGTCATCTCTCTTCTTAGAAGCCATTCATAACTCATGACAGTAGAGATGGCAAATGTGAAACACACCTGCTTCAATTCCCCAATGCTGCACCTGTGGAGTTATTACTTATTAGTCATGACCCTCTATTCAGGTGAACAAAGATATGGCTTCACAGTTCTACTCAACACAGACCCCAGCTGTAACTACCCATCCTTTGGCTGGAACTTGAGATGACATTTCTTTGCCATCCCTGTCCTAAGACGTCAAGCGTGATTCCCTCTTTCTGGATTTTAAGGCATTTATAACCTGACCACACCCTACTTAACAGAAACATGTCTCCCTTTGCTCCTTAGTGTGAAACCTTTTCTCTAGTCTTATCACTCTATATGGTTTCCTGCACACATTCAGTTTGCTTCTCACTCTGTGCCTTTATTCAAGCTCCTACTGCTTCCAGGAAATGACATCAACTTGCTTTGTCTCTTTGTTTTTTCAAAACCATATCTCTCTTTGATTGACTAGCTCAAGTCTCACCTTTTTTTGAAGATTGCCCAATCTGACTAAATCAATGTTTATTATGGACCAGTTTTACTAAGATCTTTTTGTTGACTAGCTTTAGGGAAATCAGATGTGTGAGAGATGATTCTTGCCTCAGTGGCCTTTACAATTTTGTTAATGAGGCCGATCATATGCTAATAATTTGAGGCAGCACAGACCAAGTGTCATATGGGTAGAACCCATGATGGATGTCACTGATGTTCAGAAGAGAGACTGAGTCTCTTAGTGAAGATGTCAGGAAGGGCCTTACAGAGAATATGGGACTTGGGCAAAGTCTCAAAAGAAGGGCAAGAGGTAAACGGAACAGGAAAGACTTTAAAACAGGAGGAACTGGATGAAGAAAGAGAAAGAACTAGGTATAATGAGAGGAGATAAGACTAGATAGTCTTATAGAAAATTGGAACAGGTTATATTCACATTGTAATGGTCCTGGAAAGTCAGAGTGACATACCTGAGAGCAGAAGTCATATACTCTACATCTGTGCATCCTCCACCTTGCATAGTTCTCTGCTTTGAATGTTTTCATTTGATAAACATTATGCTTTCATATTATAAACATTCTTATAACATAGACAACAAATTTAGGACTTGATCTTGTAAGTTCTTATTATTTAATAATTAAAAAAAATTAATTTATTGATTGATTAATTTTTGGCTGCATTGGGTCTTCGTTGCTGTGCGCGGGCTTTCTCTAATTGTGGTGAGCGGGGGCTACTCTTGGTTGTGGTACTCGGGCTTCTCATTGTGGTGGCTTCTCTTGTTGTGGAGCATGGGCTCTAGGTGCACGGGCTTCAGTAGCTGTGGCATGTGGGCTAAGTAGTTGTGGCTCATGGGCTGTAGAGCGCAGGCTCAGTAGCTGTGATGCACTGGCTTAGTTGCTCCGTGGCATGTGGGATCTTCCCAGACCAGGACTTGAACCTATGTCCCCTGCATTGGCAGGCAGATTCTTAACCACTGTGCTACCAGGGAAGTCCCCGAAAGGGGTAAGTTTACTCTTCAGGGACCTCTCTGAGAATCAGAGAAGAAATGTCTAAATATTAAAAAGGACAAATGAATTAACCACCCATCAAGTAATCAATGGCACCAAGCAGAACTTTGATAGAAACTGTCTTTTTGTGGTAGGAGATCGTTCTAGTCTTTTTACTCGCAGTTATGCATGGATATGTTGTTGAACAAGCACACATGATATAAACCCACATGTTGACACATGTACTCAGTGTATGCGCCTGCCCTTGCAGCATCAGGATGGTATGCTCCACAGTCAGGCAGAGCTGATGTTGGATTTGTTCTCTGGTGGTGGGAATGGGTTTGCCACAGTCCAGCTCCTCTCTCCAAGCTTTCTTATACACAATTTTAATATGAAACCTGGGATTAGGAATGAGTCAGCAGCCCGAGAGGAGGAAATTTAACATCCATGACCATTATCCGTTTAGTACCACCGCTGACCCCAAAGAGGCTCTGAATGTCCTATTGTGTTTGTGATTATAGGAAGGTCTGTGGATCCTTATTGAGCTCAAATCAAGAATCAAACTTGTTTGCTTGTGAAGTTGGTGACCAAGAGGAGTTAATCTGCACCCAGTGGTGGTGGTTCTTGGAAAGGGAAAAGAGAAAGAAACTGAACGATGCCCATGAGGCTCTTTCCTGTCATGTGCCCTGAGCAGACGGTGTCCTGGAGATACATCAAAAGGAGACTGCCAGACCACTCAGCAAAGATACCCTAATGCTTATCAGAAGACAGGGCAGAAGGTGAGAAACCTTTGTGAAGTGCATTAGTGAGACTTGGGATTCCAGCCGTATGGGCAGTTGTCCAACTTTTTACAGTTATTGATGTTCATATGGGAGGAAGGAGCAAGGGAAGTTATTTTTCACAAAGGGAGAAGCCCAAATGATTTCTATTGGTAAATAATCCTGGGTAAGTGATGTTTCAGTGGAAAAGACCTCAAAGCCCCAGGAGGCAAGGTCCCAGAGGGGAGACCCAGGCTCTGCCAATGGCTCTGGGAAGCCAGGGGAAGGTGCCACGACCACCTCAGTACTTCTTGGCCACTGGATCATTCGCATCATTCCCATCAGCCAATACACCTTGCCTCAATAGCTCTCATTCCCGGAAGAGAATATCTTTTGTCTCCACCTCTCCTCCAGCTGTCATTTTAATTCACTGCTCCCTTTTACCTCATAACTCCTCCAAACACTTCTGTTTCTACCTCTTCTATTCCCATTTTCACTTGAAAGCAATACAATCAGGCTTTCTCCTCCACTGTTCCTCTGAAATAGCTCTTTTCAAGGTCAACAATGACCTAATTGCCAAACCTAACGGTCAGTTCTCATTCCTCATCATATGCGACACATTAACAACAGTTGACAGTGTTGATCACTCCCTCCTTGATACCCTAACTTCACTCATCTTCCAGACACTTTTCTCTTGGTCCTCTTTTTACTTCATGACCTACTCCTTCTCCTCCTCCCTTGCTGGTTTTTCCATATCTTCCTGACTTCTTCTCTGTCTCTGTGCACTTGCTTGGTGATCTTATTTGGACTTCTGGCTTATCATCATCTATATGCCAACTAGACCCAAACATTTATCTATTCCCGGACTTTCCCCTGAACTCTAGATTTGTATTTCCAATTCGTACTAATGTATACCTATTTACTAGTATCTCCTTGGGTATCTATTAGGTATTTGAGTCATAGAATGCCTAAAATTGCATCTTTTACCACCAGCCTGATCCTTCATGTTCTTCCCATCCCAATAAATAACGATGCATCTTCCCAGATGCTTGTGCAAAATCCACTGCATTCATCCTTGACTTCTCTCTGTCTCTTTCATACCCTACATCCATGAGCATATCCTGTCCTGCCTATATTCCAGATATATCCAGAATCTAGCACTTCTCTCTGCAAAAACTGCTACTGCCCTGGTCTATGCCCACATCCTCTCTCCTCTGAATTATTTCCTTAGCCTCCTAACTGGGCTCCCTGCTTCAAAATTTTCCCCAGCAGAGTTTATTTTCCAAGTAGCAGCCAGAGCTGTCCTGTTAAAAAGAGCCAAGACTATGCCACTCCTTTGTATAAAACATGTTAAAAGTTCACTTTTCCCTCAGAATAAAAGTCAAAGTACTTACAGGGATACATATAGCCCTAAATTATTTGGCCTCTGAATAATTCTTGAACTCATAGCTCTTTACTGTATCCCTTGCTCATTTAGCTGCAACCATTCAGGCCTCCTTGTTGTACTTGGAATACAAAGGGTACATTCCCACCCCAGGGCCTTTGCACATGCTGTCTCATTTGCATGGAACAGCTCATCCTACAGATAAGCAAATGTCAGATAACTTCACTTCTTTCAGGTAGCTGCTCACAGGTAACCTTATCTAAGATACCCTCCCTGGCCATCTATACTCCTGGCATATTACATATTTGTTTATTGTGTCTATCTCCACTGCATCTTTCTTCTTCGCTATCTCCAATCTTAATGGAGTGTCTAGTTTGGAGGAGGCATTCTATACATATTTTTTAAATAACTGAGGAATGGAATAAAAGGGAATTTGTCAGAAGTGTTGTGTGCTTATGGACAAGGAAATGAAGTTGATAGCATGTTTGTTCTCTAGTCTCCAGACTAAGTCTAAGCCTCAAGGAGAGATATGGGCTGCAGGAAGAAGCTGAAAGTTTATTTCCATCATGAGTTTTGTGTGACACAGAACACTAGTCATGCTGCCTAGATCCCTACATGCAGTATAATAGAAAAGAGTGTTTCTACAAATTCTGCAAGAACTAGAGCACTATAAGGACCTGAAGGCAGTACCCAGAGGAGGACAAGAAAAACTAATGCTCAGGGAGGAGCTTCAAAATGGCGGAAGAGTAAGATGCGGAGATCACCTTCCTCCCCACAAATACATCAGAAATACATCTACATGTGGAACAACTCCTACAGTACATCTACTGAACACTGGCAAAAGACCTCAGACCTCCCAAAAGGTGCGTGAGGAGAGGGGATTAAGAGCGCTGCTTAAAGGAGCTCCAGAGACGGGTGTGAGCCGCGGTATCAGCGCGGATTCCAGAGTTGGGCATGAGACGCTAAGGCTGCTGCTGCCGCCACCAAGAAGCCTGTGTGCAAGCACAGGTCACTGCCCAAACCTCCCCTCCCGGGAGCTTGTGCAGCCCACCACTGCCAGGGTCCAGGGATCCAGGGACAACTTCCCCGGGAGAACGCATGGCGTGCCTCAGGCTGGTGCAACGTCATGTCGGCCTCTGCCGCCGCAGGCTTGTCGGCCCCCCCCGCCCCCACTGCTTTTATTGTCCACTCTCCTACAACAAAAGGCCTCATGTCGGCCTC
>RJWK010039601.1:0-20325 GCA_004363435.1 Platanista minor | reverse complement strand
AAAAAAAAAAAAAAAATCGTTCTGATGAACCTAGGGGCAGGACAGGAGTAAAGACACAGGTGTAGAGAATGGACTTGAGGACACGGGGAGGGGGAAGGGTAAGCTGGGATGAAGTGGGAGAGTGGCATGGACATATATACTCTACAATATGTAAAATAGATAACTAGTGGGAAGCAGCTGCATAGCACAGGGAGATCAGCTCGGTGCTTGTGACCACCTAGAGGGGTGGTATAAGGAGGGTGGGAGGGAGACACAACAGGGAGGGGATATGGGGACATACGTATGCACATAGCTGATTCACTTTGTTATACATAAGAAACTAACACAACTCTGTAAAGCAATTACACTCCAATAAAAATTTTACAAAAAAGTACCTATAGGAATCTCTACAAATATATATGTAAATGCCTGGAAAAAGTTCTAGAAGGATAACTACCTAATGTAACCATGTTACTTTGGGAGGGGGATGTACTGACATGACGAGTGGGGATTTTACATTTTAGTCCACGTATTTCTGTGTTGTTTTAATATCTTATTCCAAACAAGGGTTCATGTGTTTATTTAATTTTTGAAAATTGTGGAATAGAGTATATATCAGTTTGCTAGGGCTGCTGTAACAAACGTCAAACTCGGTGGATTAAACAAGAGAAGTTTATTGTCTCACAGTTCTGGAGGCTAGAAGTCCAAGGTCAAAGTGCTGGTAGGGTTGGTTCCTGCTGAGAGCTTTGAGAGAAAATCTGTTCTGCGCGTTTTGCCTAACTTCTGATAGTTTGCTAGCAATTTTGTCATTCCCTGGCTCGTAGAAGCATCACTCTGATCTCTGCCCTCATCTTTACATGGCATTCTCCATGTGTGCATATCTGTGCCCAAGTTTCCCCTTCTTATGAGGAGCCAGTTATTTTGGATCAGGACTCTACCCTACTCTGGTATGACCTCATGTTAACTAATTACATCTGTAACAACCTTGTTTCCAAATGAGGTCACATTCTGAGGTCAGGGGAAGGTGTGAGGGACTGCAACATATGAACTTTGGAAGGAAGACAATTTAGTCCTCAACAGAGCATAAAAACAAAACTGAGTGTCTTGTAATTGCTTTTTAATTAAAGGCAATTATTGAAAGAATTGTGGTCAGCACCCTGCTGGGCATAAACTCCAGCAGGACTGTGGACCAGTCTTTATGCTCTCTAAGTTCTCCTTCTGTACCTATAAAGCAGGGCCCTTTATTACCCCATAGAGTTGTGTTAAGGGTCAAATGACATAATGCACATTAAAGAGCTTTATGCTCTGCAAAGATCTATGTTAAGGGATGGTGAGGGAGGTTCAAGCAGGGGAGCACAGCTGCTCACATACTCTGATTGAAGGTGAGATGTCCAGCCTCAGGAAGCATGCACCCTGAACGGTGAAGAGAGGCAGACATGTGTCTAGCCCTTGTGACCAAGAGATGACAGATGTCACATCTAGCTTTCCCTCAAAACTGTAAGGTGCCATTAGAAGGTGAACCTGTGGGAAGATATATCAGACATAAAGTTTGGGTTTTTAAGGCTTTAATTCAGTTCACAGAATGATCCTTTTCATTTGAGTAGATCTTTATTTTCTGAACTTCAAAATTCAGTCAAAGGGATGCATGAGAGTCAAGGGGAAATAATAGATTTGTGATCTTGGCTTATAGCAACAGTTCTTAACCTCATCTGGGTCACAAATTCTTTGGAAAAATCTCATTTTTAAAAAACCCCATGGATGCTTATGTCGGAAAAAAGGCACTTAGACAATTTTGCATATAATTTCGAGGAGATCATGACCTCAGTTTCAGAATCTCTGATTTGAATATAAAAGTTCGTAATGTAGAAGACACCTGATTACTCAAGGAAGGGATTACTTTAGAAGAAGCCAGATTCATTCTGCTTTGATTAAAAAAGATTTCACCCTCATTCTCAGTAAGAGGCTGAATTGCAAACGCTTTCTATACATCCCATCACTATCTCAGCTCATGGTGCCCCGGGAGCACTACTTTTGTGACCTTGAACTGAGGTGTTCAAAGAGGAACCTGCCAGGTGACTCTCAATGAACTCTCCGTGGTGGGTACTGATGGCTGAAACAGTGATACTGTCACTTGGGTTTTGCCTTAGGGTAGAAGTGTCCAGCAGTACAAAAGCAGCCTTTTTGAATTTCAGAAGTTTAGGCCCTGCAGGTCTGGGAGAATATCTGATAATGTAAGAGTGTGGGTTCCTGAGAGGAAGCACAGAGTTGCATCATTGGAGGGGAAGAGAGGAGGGCTTAGAATGTGGGGGTCCCTGAGATAGGATACTCGGGGCTTTGTTCCCCCCCCCACTGGGATGAAGAAATAAAACCCCAGATGGGTTGAGGGAGCTGATGACAGGGCAGGTCTGTGGCCTCATTCCCAGGTGAGTCTACTCTAAGAGATGGGCCTCATCTCTCTGGACCTCAGTGCGATGCAGGAATGGGATGGTCCGCATGAACCAAACAGTGGCCCAGAGGTGGTGAAGGGTCTTAAGCAGATCCACAGGGTGTCCTGCCCCAGAAGTAGCCAAAGTTTCCTGAGACTGTGTGGACATTGGAGGGGCTCAGAGTGAGTGGACCTGGAGGGGCCTTGTGGTGGGGACTGCAGGACAACTCTCCCCAACACACGTGATGGATGACCAAAGGTCAGAGGGAAACTGGGTGTCCCTCCAAGGGCCAAAGGTAGTACGATCCCAGTGGGACCTCGCCAGTATATACACCCCTCTCTTCTCACCCTCCGCCTCCCAGCTCAGATGCAAGCCTGGATACACTGAATGACTGAGATGAACAGAGCTCCAAACAGAAACAGAAATTAAGTTTAGCTCTATGTATATATAAAAGTTTCATTTCTTGCTTTTAATGGGATTCAGGACATGCCATCCTAAAGTACGGTACCCTGGTGTACTAAATGTCTGAAGCCGAAGCAATTTGTTTAAAATGGGAGAAGCAGGGAGATCACTCTGACCTCTCCCCTTTGCCTTTCTTCCCTGAAAGAGATCATAAAACCCCCACGTGAAAGGCACCCTCCTCCCCACCCTGGCCATCCTTCCCCACAGCACCACTGAAGCCAGGCTGTGTTTGTAGCAGATTTTACGGAAGGCTTCGGGAGGAAACACAGAGGGGAGTTACAGCCCAGGGGACAACTCACAGTTGGCTGTTAGCCATTCCTCAGCCATTCCCGCTCCCAGGATGCCTTGCTGGCCTTGACTTTCTCGGCCTACCTCTGCCTCTCACCCCCTACCATGATATCCCTGGGGTGATCTCCCTTCATTTTCTCTTCTCTTTGCAGAGCAACGTAGCCCTGTCTTTGTTCTGCTTCCTTCTCCGGTATTTTGCGCGGGAGCCTCATTTTTCATATCTAAATAGACAATCAAGAGCAACAAAAGGTCCCCCTGAAGAGGGTTTCCACCATTAGCATTTGAAACAACAATTGTTTTTCTTTGCTGCCTACTGTACTTCAGGCCTTCTCCAACGAGAATACACGGGCTCAAAAGCCACCCTGATTTGGCGGAGGGTAGGCTACAACCTCTCACATGTAGGTGCTTAAATGACCTTTCCAATAAGGTGCATCTATACCATGGAATACAATGCAGCTGCAGGAAGAATGAGGTCATTCTCAACATACCGATAGGAAAGATATCCAGGATATACTGTTGAGTAAAAAAAGCAGCAGAACAGTTTTTGAGTATACCACCATTTGTGAGGAAAGGGGAGGAAATAAGATTATATATGTATTCGTATATGGCTTTACTGGAATAAAACTCAATAAAAATAGTAACTCACAGTGGGCAGGAGAGGGGTATGATGGGGTAGGGAAAGGAATAGATGGAGATAAGGATGGGACTAAGACTTCTTAATGTCTCTCTTCTTACGTTGTTTTGATCTTTGAGCTATATGAATATATTGGCTATTCAAATACATAAATAATTTAAATAAAGCAAAGTAATTAATAAATAAACCATTTTTCTTTGCTGCCTACTGAACTCTTTTCTGTCCTCTAAGACCCAACTCAAAAGCTACCACATTGATTTACTCATTAATAAATGTGAAAACCTACTGTGTGCTGGTTGTTGTGCCAGATACCCACCAGGCCCTGGGGATGTCCTGTGAACAGGGCACATACGCCTGTGCCTTCAGGATGCTGGCAGCTTGTTTGGGAGCTGGATCACTAAGAAGATCACCTGCTACAGGAGGGGAAGCCTCTGGAGTTTCCTTGCACCCTTGGTCTCACAGCCCCATAACACGGTCCTCTGGGCCCCCCAAACACAGTAGCCCCCTCCTTGATTGGGATTCCCACCTGTTTCTCAGGTCTGTCTCTCCTGCCTTGTGAGCTCCTGTAAGGTGGGAGCCCAGACATATACCTCTCTAGGTCCTTACAGCCCAGTTCATGATGCATGCTGGGCGCCTGATGAATGCTGTTTGAATGGATGGATGGATAAGATGCTTGCCAGAGTGAGTAGCCTAGAGGCAGCAAGAGGAGAATGGGTGCCCAGGAGGGAAGTAGGAGGACTGCTAGTGATAGACAGTGACTGCTAAAGGCTCTGGAGGAGTGGGAGGAAATGCAAAGTTCCAGGCTCGTGTCATCTTAAATAGGTGGCCTAAACAGGAGTGGGTCACCCTGTCGACCTCTGCCCAGGAGCTGGATCATTCCCTGAAACCCAGAACTGATCACTTTGAACCTAGAATACCAGGCAAATAGAGTCCAGGCAAAACTACCTGTGTATCTCCCAGCTCAGCAGGTTTTCCGGGGTCACCACTGCTCACTCTCTGGGGACATTTTAAGATCATTAAACACAGTAAATACACATGAGGTCAAGTTCACAAGGCATGGAATGAAATACCAAGAAATTGAGATTCAGACCAAGAGAGAGCATCACTACCAGTCAGAGATTTGCCTACTACACTCTGCCTGAATAGATTCTGTTTTTTGTTTGTTTGTTTGTTTGTTTGTTTTTGCGGTACGCGGGCCTCTCACCGTTGTGGCCTCTCCCGTTGCGGAGCACAGGCTCCGGACGCGCAGGCTCAGCGGCCGTGGCTCACGGGCCCAGCCGCTCGGCGGCATGTGGGATCCTCCCGGACCGGGGCACGAACCCGCGTCCCCTGCATCGGCAGGCGGACTCTCAACCACGGCGCCACCAGGGAAGCCCCTGGGGTCAATTTTAAAAGCAACTTGTGATGATTTAGCCTCCGGTCTCCTATTCACAGCAGCACGTGTTGGGTGGATAATTCTCCCAGCTCAGTCATCAAAGCAAACCCTATACTAAGAGATGGTTCCTGCCCTGTAAGCATTTATATATTCGATTTTGCCTGTTATGCCGATTCACAGAGAGAGGCTAGCCGATGAGGACGAGCTCGCCTCTTGCTTTTAATGACTGTAGGCCCAGGGACGAATGAAAGTCTTTGGTGAGTGGACACAAAGGGCCAGGGTAACCAAGGGAAAATTGCCTGAAATGTCAGCTTCATCTTTGGACCTGATGAGCCTCAGGCCAAGTTGAAAAGAAAGTCACCAAGCTTCGGCCAGGGGGCTGCCAGCATCAGCATTAAGCTAATGAGACAGAGACAAATTAAAACCCTTTTCAGGATCAACAGCTGTCCTTGGGCCTCCTGCTCATAACTGGCCTTATGGTTTCTAGGGGCTGCTGTAGGTGCAGATCTGGGAGGAGAGAGAAAATTAGGTTTAACTGGAGAGGGAGCCACGGCAGGGTGGGCCGCTTAGAAGCTGCCTCTCTGTTCTCAAATTCTACATGAGAGCAGAGGGGTGGTCACAGACTTGAGACAATAGGAGGGAGATTCGATACCAAACAGAAGAGAATAAATCAGGAAACTGCACAATGGACAAAAAACTCAGACAAGGTAACAAGGAAGAGTGATCTAACAGAAAGAAAATGGATCAAGAGGTGGAAAAAAGGCAGAAAAGAAAGCACATTGGCGGTTTAGTACGGATGAGGGGATGCAGAATTGGACAAAAGGGGAGACATACAAAAGCTACGGAACACAGAAAATGAGATGGGAAATGTATATATATATATTTTTTCCTTATAATAAAAAGAACATATATAACGTAGATCGTTAAAATCCTCTATAATTTCCACCTACATACCTTCCTTCAAAATAACCACTGCTAACAGTTTGGCAAATGTTCTGCCAGGTTTTCCTTGTTTCCAGCATGGATATAAGTGTTGGGGAGGATGGATGAAGGGAAGGGAGGGGGGGGGCGAGCACTGTGGGGAGGAATCTTGATGGGCAGACGTGGCCAAGGCTGCCAGGGCCTTGCCAGGTCCTCTGAGCCCCCTGACGACCATCCTGCACAGGCTGAAACAGCTCTGGCCCCCGGGGCAGAGCAGACGGTACTCTCTCTGTCTCTGTCTCTGTCTCTCTCTCTCGGACAGCCTGTTGGCAGCTCCCGGGGCAGGATGGAAGCACAGGAGAGCTAATGCTCCAGGAACAAGCTTCACCAATGTGGGATGGGCAGCGGGAGATAATTCTTCAGCCTCCCCTTCCCTCAGGGGGATCATTCTGAGGTGTGTTCAATATAGTTGCTCAAAAAGTCCCCAGTGGGATTTGGCTCTAATACCCCCCCAGTGGTAACCTGCTCATTAATGCACCTTTATTACATTTCCTTTCTTCCCTGTCTCACTTTCCCACTATCAAAAGAAAACAAAACAAAATAAAGCAAAAACCAACAAACAAAAACCTCCAAATTATTTGTATCCAAATCTTTACTTCAGGGTCTGCTTCGGAGAAAACCCAAGCTGAGATAGAACAGAAGGCAACAGCAGTGGGATGGGACAGGTGGACAGAACTGTGATCCATTTAGGAGGCAGCGTGAACATGATCTGCCCAGCAAAGGGCAAAAGGAGAGGGGGTGAGGAAGTGGGGATGCCACAGCTGGCTGCTAAATAAGTTTCAACCTCAACTCTTTTCTTTTAAAGGGTAATTTATGACATTACTTTACGGTTATACTCCAGATGGGGTGAATGAAAAGCTGAGAGAATGAATAGTAGAACGCAAAAGGTAGATGTAGAAGGAATTTAAGCTCAGGATTGTGGGGAAAGAAAGTATAAAATGAGAAAATAGCAATAAAGCACATGAGCATTAATTGCAGGGATAAGCCAGTGTGCCAAAAGTGACATGGAATGAATGAAGTAATGGGTAAAATGCGATGAAGAATGGATGAGGAGTGAGGAAATGTAACAAATGAGATGGGCAATAAAGTAGTGAATCAGAGATATTCATTTTATGGGCAAGGAAATGAGGAAATGGAAAGGAATATTAATAAAATTAATCATGGTAACCAAAGCTATGGGAGAATGGATAATGAATGAATAAGTGAGCAGAAAGAATGGATGAAGGAATGTGAAATTGGGAAGAAAAAAGACCCCAAATGACTGAGGGATTGAGATCACGAAAATGGCCATAGAGAAAAAACAGGCACCCTAAAAATGGAAATAAAATTAAATTAAGGAATGAAGGAACATCCAATGAGAAGTTAGCAGAATGAGAGGAAAAAAAAGACATCTGCTGTGAAGGAATGAATACTTCTTTCCAAACTTTAATCAAAACCTCCTGTAAAATTCTGAAGTTTTCCCCTGGATCTGCCTGCTGCTTCTCCCTCCAGCTGGATCCAGATGGCTGGATAGCCCGGGCAGAGAAGAGCCAGGAATTGTGGAGCCAATGAGAAACAGCAGCCAGGGAAGCACACACACACAAAAAAATCACTGAATTGCAGAGACGCAGCCAAAGATGATCTCCACACTTAAAGGTCCTCCAATAAAGATGAAACCCCTAAACCTTATACTTGGCTATGTCATTTTTATTTGTCTGAACTTCTTTAAAATCAACATGGTTTCTTCCCTAATATTAATCATAATAAGAATTAAACAGATAAATGAATCTTGCTGTGATTATTTGAAGACCATTAAATAAAGTAATAATTGTATGGTGGTAGATTCTTAAATATCTTCCCAAATCCTTTCAGTTTGGTGTTTAGCCATCCATCCAACTAAAGACTCCATTTCTCAGCCTCCCTTCTACTAGATGTACTCATGTGACTTTTTGGACCAATAGAGTGTGAGCAGAATTAAAGTACATCACTACTGGGTGATTAAAAGAACTGCCTTTAAAAGAACTGGCTATGGATCCCACTTTCTTTCTTCATTTCTGCTGTCTGAGAGATGGGGAACCCAGCAATGGAAGCCATATGCTGAGAGGGTGGCAGACAGAGCAGAGCAAAGTATTCCTACTGGATTTGCACCATGTATACCTGGACTTTATGTACGAGGGAAATTCTCTCTTAAGTGAATGTGTTTTGAGGTTCTATTGTTATATCAGCTTAGCCAGTATTCTAACTAATGCATTAACTGATCTTGGAATTTAAAGTCACCACTGTCTGCTTATTAATGTAGCGTGAGCACACACACACGCACATACACACAGCAGTATTGTTCCAGAAGTAGGAATAAACTTATTAATATTCTTGTGTGATCTTCCTCATGGTCAATAACACATGTTTTAGCTTTTAACTACTTTTCTCACTTTCTCTGTTTCAGGAAGACTCCTCAGATTAAGACTGAGGCCCATGTCTCCAAAACAGTGCACCTTGGCTATGTGCTCTGATCCTTCAGGGAATTAACTTTATGCTGTAAAGTGACTTGTGGGATGGATTGCTGTTTAAGACTTAGGAGCAGATATTCCAGAACCAAAAAGCCAGGGTTCTTATCTCAGTTCCACCTCTTGTTAATTCTGTGACCTTGGGAAAGTTACTTACTTCTCTGTGCCTCAGTTGCAACATGTGTAAAAGGGGATGATAATAGCGCCAACTTCATAGTTGTGGTGAGAACAAAATAAGCATAAAAGAAATATTTGCTATCATTGCTTTTTGTTATTATTATTATTATTATTATTATTTTTATTTTTATTATTACTATTAACACTTTGCCATCTCCAGAGTTGTCTGTAGAGCACCCTGGGCATGTAACACCCCCATTTGACAGAAGAAAATAGCTTGTTAAAACACACACTGACTTCTCAGAGGAGGATCCAAGGTCTGCTATTTCCACAGATGGATAATCTCATTAGAAGTTGAATTTTCTCCCAAATTTTATCTTACAATGTGCCTTTGAATCACCAAGATGGAGAACTTCAATGTAACCCCTAAAATACCAACTATAATCCTCATTATCAATAAGCACTTGCTAAGAGCCTGTAACAGAAATACAGTTAAGTTAGCTCAAATAAAGTGAGAGAGAGTTAATGCAACTTCCCCAGGTCACACAGTTAGTGTGTACAGCTGAGGTGAGAACCCTGGCAGTTTAGCTCTGGAATCCTGCTCTTAACTTTTTGAAAACCCCAGACATGACTTCACAATTTACTCATAATTTAAACTTGCCCCAGCCCCAGGCTTTGCCTTGTTATAGCACCAATCCCAGGAAAGGAATTTGATTAGCCCATATTGGGTCTGATGTCTGCCTTTGGTCCTATCAGCTGCGGCCACAGGGCTGGGTCACTTAATACAGCTTGACGTCCCCTTTTTTAATATATAAAACAAGTGAGAAAATACATTTTTATTGAGGAAATTTAAAATATAATAATTGAGTACAATTTTTGTAACAGGTTTATAAATGAGAATAGAATTTTTTGGAGGGTGATGACTTTTCACTTAATTGAGGTTCTAAGTTAGGTTCCCTGTCATCAAATCAACTGCAAATGTTCATCTATCAGGAGGGGTTATGTGTGGGAGTAGTTGCAAGAAGAGAGAGCTTTAAGCACACAGCTACCCCCAAAACCTATCCTCTAGCGCCAAAACGTGCAAAGGAAACTTAGATTGGTGATTAGGTAAGAGTAAGTTGACCAGTTCATGGGAATAGGTCATGACAAGAGACACAGGATGGGCTGCCATTTTATATATGTCGGGTGACGGAGCCCATAAAGGCGATTACAATGCTCAGAGAGAGAACATGGATAACGCGATACCTACAAAACGGCAGTGAACGGAAGAGAGTCCCATTCAGGAGACTGAGAGTTGTGGTGTCAAATGCTCCAGAGAGGTCAAGAAAGCAAAGAACCCAGAACCATCCTCTGGATCTGGCAACTGGAAGGTCTGGCAACTTTCACGGGAGCAAAATTAGGGGAAAATGGGCATGGACAGCAAAGGGTTGATCAGAGCACTATGGAAGGCGAGGAAGTAGAGGCAGTGAGAACTACTTTTCAAGCTCAGCTCGGAAGGAGAAGAGAGTCATAGAATCACAGGTAGAGGGAAAGGGGTGCAGAGAGAGAGCTATTAAAATTTTGGTTTTACAAGTTGAGAAGAAAAGGTCAGGAGAAAAGAACCTGGTTGAAGATGAGAGAGAGGTTAATTGATGGAGATGTTACCAGAGCAGAGGGTTATGGGGTTGATTTTGGACAGGAAGAGGGCTACATCTTTTTTATTAACTACCTGAAACATTTCATAGAATTGATTGATCAAAGTCAAACTAATGTGAAAAGGTATTGGAAGAGCCCCAAATATTGTGGTTATATTTGTTTCTAAATTTTGTTTTAAATCAGAATAATACTTCTACATAGTTACAGAAAAAAATACATAGATGGCCTTATAATGAAATCAATAGTGTCCTGCTCCACCATTCAATAGCCACACCCTCTATCTAAAAACAGGTAGTTTTTTTTTTTAAATTAATTAATTTATTTTTGCTGTGTTGGGTCCTCGTTTCTGTGCGAGGGCTTTCTCTAGTTGCGGTGAGCCGGCGCCACTCTTCATCGCGGTGCGCGGGCCTCTCACTACGGCGGTCTCTCTTGTTGCGGAGCACAGGCTCCAGATGCGCAGGCTCAGTAGTTGTGGCTCACGGGCCCAGTTGCTCCGTGTCACGTGGGATCCTCCCAGACCAGGGCTCGAACCCATGTCCCTTGCATTAGCAGGCAGATTCTCAACCACTACGCCACCAGGGAAGCCCAAAACAGGTACTTTTAACACATACATTTTCTTATTTTTAGTTCATTTTGCATTTATCTACTTTTTTTCTTAATAATATATCTATATCACTATTTCCTAATTTATCAAATATACTCTTTATTGACTTCTTGCTGTGATAGATAAGGATTTAGATGACTTTCAATATCCACACCCTCAGCCCCCCCCAATAAAATTCTATCACTATTTTTATTTCCTCTATCAGTTACCTTTATAAATTTAAATAAACTCTTCTCAAGACTTTTTCTTTCTTGCCTCCCTCCCCCTCCTCGTCTCCCTTCTTTCTCTCTCTCTCTCTTTCCTTCTTTCTTTCATCCATCCATCATTCCCGAAACATCTATTGAATGCCTGACATATGCCTTGAACTCTTGTAGGGGCTGGAAATACAGCAGTGAACAAGCCAGATGAGATCTCCACTTACTTTAGAGTTTCAGGAGAGACAACAAACAAATGCAATTACAGACGGTAGCTCTCAACTCCTTATTTTATATGATGAAGATAACAACACCCATACCTTTTTCTTCACCTCTTCTGACCTACTTTTCCATTTCCCAACTTTGCCACTTGTACTTTAATTTTACGTTGTTAACTGAAGACATGTTTAGGGTTATGTTTATAGTTGATACTAAAAAGTGAAAATCAATAAACAGTGCTTTCATTGTCGTGTTTAGGTATATATTGTTCACAGCACAGCCGGGTGGGACACGATGATTGTGCTTCTGCTCTCAGGCAGTATTTCGAATGCTCAGGTGCTGGAGCCAGACTGCCACGGTTTGATGTTGGCTCTGTCACTCACTAACTGTGGGCTTTGGGCAAGTTCTTTTTAATCTTTTCTGTGCCTCAGTTCCATCATTTTCTAAAATGGGAATAATAATAGTACCAATCTCTGAATTGCTATGAAGATTAGAGAGCTAATAAAAGTAAAGTGTTTAGAATAGTGCCTGGTCTAAAGTGAGCGCTCCATAAATGTTACTTATAATTATTGCACCATTTGTAATTTTTCCCCACTCCTCTTGTTTTTCAGGGAGTCTTCTTTATCATTTTCTTAACCAATTCCATACTCTCATGGATGGCATTAAATCCTGTGGATACTCATTTTCCCCAAGTCCCCTCTCTCCTGGAGTTCTTCATCCTGCTCTTAGAAACTGGACTTTCTATTCTCAGGCCTACCACACAGTTGTCTTACTTGGGATCTCCCTTCATTACTCCCCTGGGTTGGATCCACCATTGTCTGGGTCTCGTGTAAGGCAGGACAGACAAGAAAGTCCAGCTCAGGTTCAAGGCCTGGAAAGATGACAACTTGGAATGGGCAAGATTACTTTGCTTCAGCTTAGTATCCTTTCAAAGGATGTCCATAAGATACAAGATTAAGGACACAAAATGGAGTAAGTGAACCCCCTCCCCTCCCCCCCACCTCAGCCTGTTCCTTGTTTCTCATGAAAGTTCATTGGTCCCAGCACCCAGGAGAATAAGGAATCTGCTTAGTCAGGGGACCCTAAAATTTCAGGTCCTCTGACTTTTAGTCTTGTATACAAGGGGAGCAGGAGGTGCCCATCCATGTTATCTAGACTTAATACTGGTTCTAGGATCAAAATTTCTTGCTAGTCCATAGTTACAATCCTTACTCCTGTGTTTCATTTATCACGGCATCTCCGGGCCCACTTGAGGTCTCAGTGCAGCCTCCTCCTCCTTGGTTCCCCTGTTTTATTTTTGTTCTGGACATCCTCAAGTAATTTCCTAAGACAAGTACCATGGGATAGAAATTCCCAAGCCTTCGTATGTTTAAAATTTAATTGATTCTACCTTCCCACTTGAGTGATAGTCTGCCTAGGTCTTCAATGATCAGTGAAAATGTGAAAATGATTTTTTGTCAAAACTTTTGAGGCCTTTCTCCATTGTCTTCTAACTTAATGAGAAATTCTGAGACCAGTGTGGTTTTGTTTCTTTGTATATGACCTATGAAAGCTTCTCTCTGGGAAATTTTTCAGATCTTCTCTTTAAACTCCATGTTCTGAGGTTTCACAATTTGCTGTGAATGTTTTTTATTTTATTGTGCTGGACGCTCGGTAGATCCTTCAAATATGAACACCCCTATCCTTCAGATCTGAGAAATTCTCCTATATTTTTCATCTGATCATTTCTTCCCCTCTGCTTTCTCTCTTCTCTTTTTGGCCTCCTGTTAGTCTGATGTCATGTCTCCTAGACTGAAACCCTATAGATGTTATCTATTTTCTTATGTTTTCCATCTCTTTTTTGTGTTTCTTTTTGGGACAGAGCTCTAATTTTATTTTTGAACTCCTTTACTTAACTCTTTATTTAATGAACTTATCTAAGAGCTTTTTATTTTTCTCCATTCCTCTTTCATAGCATTCTGTTGGCTTTTAATGATGTAATATCTTCTCAAATGTCTCAGGGTAATAATTATTTTTTCCTCTATGTTCTCTCTTGCATCTTGAATTATACGTTCCTCCTTCTGTTATACATTTTCCCTCTGTTTTTCTTGATCTCTTTCTTTCATGTTGAAGGCTTTCCTTAGATGTGTCAAAATTCTTGGTTATTCATTCATTTTTAAGGATGAGGCCTTGAAATTAAGAACTTGATATGGGTGAGGTTATTGATATGAGTCAGGCTTCATTTGGGGTGATCAGGCATGAGGCTGGCACTTTTTCTGGGGGCTCCATAAATGCCAGAATTCAGAAGGCTTTGCCTTGTAACCATTTATTTCTGCAGGGAACAAGGCTCCGATTAGCCTGAGATGGAGAAGATTATGTAAAAGCTCTGTAGTCCTGAATTTGAATTGGAAATACGAGTATGGACTCTTCTTTCTTATATCTGCAATTCCTTTTTAAAATACAGAGAATGCTGGTTTTCGAGAACATAGGGGATATTAGAATCTGCTTCCACTTTTATGCCCTAGAGTCCAGTTTGCATACAGCAGCCAGCATGTTCTTTTTATAAAAGAAAGAAAGAAAGAAAAAAAGCTTCCATACAGAACAGTTTTAGATCTACAGAGAAATTGTGACGGTGGTACAGAGAGTTCCCATATACTAGCCCACACTGAATTTCTCCTATTACTTACATCTTAGATTAGTATGGTACATTTGTTACAATTAATGAGTCATTATTTATACAGCATTTTAAGCATTTATTCAGACTTCCTTACTTTTTACCTAATGTCCTATCTCTGTTCCAGGATCCCATCCAGGACACCACATTATATTTAGTCATCACATCTCCTTAGGCTCGTCTTGGCTGCGTTTGTGTCCCTCAGACTTGCCTTATTTTTGATGACTTTGAGGAGGACTGGTCAGGTGTTTTGTAGAATGTTCCTCAGTTGGGATTTGTCGGGTGTTTTCCTCATGATTAGGCTGGGTTATGGATTTGGAGGATGAAGACCACAAAGGTGAACGAACATGCTATCAACATGACCTGTCGCTGCTGATGTTGACCTTGATCACCTGGCTGAGGGAGGCAGTGTCTGCCAGGTCTGTCCACTGTAAAGTTGCAACCCCTTTCCTTCGTATGCTGTACTCTTTGGAAGGAAGTAATTATGCGCAGTCCACGCTTAAGGAATGGGGAGTTATGTTCCACCTTCTTGAGGGTGAAGTGCCTACATAAATTATTTGGGATTCTTCTGCACAGGATGCTCTTTTAAAAGCATCAATCAGATTATGTGACGCCCTTGACTGAAATGCTCTACCGACTTCCCAGCTTCCTTAGACTAAAATCCAAACTCCTTACCATGACCATGACCTGAAACCATCTGGTCCCCACTTTCTGTGGTCTCTGTGGACCATGGCCCTGTGTGATCTGACCCTACTTCTTCCTCTGGGCTGCCTACCTGGCTGCGCATGATCTGCTCCCAGCTTCTCTCTAACCCCATCCCATTCCATTCCTCTCTTCTCACAGCCACACTGGTTTTCTTTCTATTTCTTAAAAATGTCAAGTGCATTTTCGTCTTAATGGTTTCACCCTAGCTGTTTTCCCCATCTTTGTAAGGGCTGGTTCTTTCTTATCACTGAGGTCTTATCTTAAATGTCCCTGACCATATAGTTTAAACCAGCCACCAATTCACTCTCTACCAAATCATCCTGTTTCACTTTCATCATATTATTTATCTTATTCTTAGTGATTTCATATTCCTATTTTGCTTGCTGTCTCCCTCTGCCCATCTAGAAGATTCAAGCGTTGTGAGAACAGTCTTTATCTGTTTTGCCCATTGCTGTAACACCCATACCCACAACTGGTCCTGATCCAGCATCAGTGAATAAATGAATGAATGAATTCATTTACCTTCCTCTGGAGGCAGATAGAGGCAGAGGATATAAAAATATAAAGACCGTTTACCCTCTTGAATCAGATGTTTACTTAACTGAGCAGTTGAAGAAGGGGTAAAGCTGACGATTAACTGAGAAATCACTAAATAAAGGCAACACAGAGTGCACTTTTCAAAAGGAAATTCATCGTACGCCATTCTCCCAGTAAAGCACAGAGCTCCCCACTGCCTGGCTTTTCAGGGTACTTTAGGTTAAGTGAGCCATGACTAAGTTGGGAGCTTCATAATATTTGCGTGGTTAAAAGCACTGTCACCTCCAACGGTGTGTGTGCTTTAAATAAAAAGAAGGCTTCCCAGACTTAAGATCTGCACTCATGTATTCCCTGGTCAGGGATTAAATTGAGTTGGAAAGGCACCAAATGCATCTCCCCGTTCTCCTCAGTTGCACACAACAGAAAGACTTTCGGTAGCAAGAACCAAACTTTCCAGGCCTGAGCTGTTCTTTCCATCACAGAGCTCCACTGGCCAGTGCCAATGGGCTCTCTTCTCTTTCACGAATGTAGCCAGAAGGACTGATCAAGGAAAGAGGGGCCCCTGTTACAAGTACCTATGTAGCTCAATTATGGTTAGAGCAGAAAAGGGAGGCTAAAGGACACTTTGCAACCGACTTCTTAAATATACAGCATGGATTTGGTGCGGCCCAAGTTTAATTTTCACATAGCAGCTGCATATTCAGAAGGGCTTGTGTTTGTGGTCTATACACAGGGCCAAGCACTACACTCTAAGCGTTGCATTCCTATCTGATGGAACACAGGGGATCCAGTCTCCATCAGTTACGTCCTCACAACCCGCTTCTAGTGCCTTTTTCTCTCTCAGCCCCAAGGAGGGACCAACGATATCAAAAATCACGGATGCTATCTGTAGAGTACAGGGAGTCTTTAGGTCCAGAAATTCCATCATCTTGAGATCCTGTAATTTCCTATCACCATCTGATGATGGGAATCCTTTTATTGCTGGCTTACGGTTAATTCCTTCATTTTACTTATTTACATTATAGTATTGTTATTTTATTGTTTCTTGTTATTTACTGTTTATTTTACTCTTCTTGCACGATTCGATCCTGCCCAGCTCTTTTGTTACCCTTGCTACTTACGTGTGGTCTGTGTCCACATTTTGGCATCACATGGGAGCTTGTTAGAAATGCAAACTCTCCAGTCCCACCCTGGACCTTCTGAATCATAACCTGCACTTTACCAAGATCCTCGGGTGATTACTGTGCTTATATACGTTTGAGAAGCACTGTTTAATCCATTAGGCCTGTCCCACACCGTTCAGATGGCGCTGCAGAATAACAGGCCTCTAAGGCCTGCGCATCATTCACAGGCTTGGTTCTGAAGCCTCCCACATCCTCTGGTTCTGACCCCATGGCTTGTCTTCCTTTATGAGGCCTCACTGCTTATCCGTGGGATAGGACACTACTTCTGTGGCTCTTGCCTTTTCTTTCCTTCTTAAATAGGATGGGGACCCTTCTTCTAGTTCTACCACCAAGGCGAGTAGGGACAGACGTGAGAAAGCAAGGGAGCCCAGAGAGCACCTGAAAGGTGAGGAACAGAAACCATTTTCAAGTACCTCAGGTAAAAGTGTTTTATTAGAAAGCCACAATTTTCCTGGAAACAGAAAGAAAACTGTGTCCTCAGGACTCAGGCACCAGGGCTGCCCCAGGGCCCTCATGAGCCTTGATTTGTGGACAATGACACCAGTGTTCCACTGCCAGTGTGCTTCAGAGAGAGAGAGAGAGAGAGAGAGAGAGAGAGAGAGAGACAGAGAGAGAGAGGCGGCGGGGGCGGGGTGGGGTTTGATGGCTCAGTCTGGTCCGTGGAGTGCTTCTCTGTGTCTCCAGGGTGTGCTCTGACTGGCCCAAATAGCTGTGGTTCAGGGCAAGTTTGCAGTGGACAAATCTGGCAGCTGGGGTTGGGAGTGAGTCAGGTTCTCTTAGCTGGGAAAGTGGTGGGGGTGAATTAGCATCTCTAATACAATACCTTAAACCACAGTGAGGAAGGTTGATGCTGAGCTGGGGGCTAACCCTTATTTCTCTAGATCAGCTGACCTATAATATATCCTTAGACTTCTAGGCTCACTTGAACATGATGGCTAGTTTAACATGGATTTATATATGTTTATAATTACCCTATGTATTTATAAGACAGATTTTATTTTTAGTCATGCTAGATCTATCATTTCTTAAGACAGTGTCCAGATCATATAAAGACATTATACATAATATAAATCATCTGTAAGTAACTCACGAGAGAGTTTCACATACATTTAACTATTAGTTCAGTTTAGGATTAACTCAGAAGATGTTGGCATTCCAGTTCAAAAGTTTTAAACGAGAACAACAGTGGATCAATCTGCTTCAGTAAATGTTTTATTTAAAACTGTTGGTTTAGTGAACCAAAAATTATGTCTGTGTTTGCTTCAGTGTCCTGAAATAAGGATGGTTCATTCCTGTTTTTGTAAACAGGATATTCCATGCAAGATCCAGATGTGTATATGGTAACACAACAGGCCTTAATTATAATTCTCTAAAAGGAAGGGGAGAAAACTGAAAGTCCGTCTTGCTCTCCTTGTTCCCAGACTGGTTTCTAACTAAACCATCTAGATTAATGGGTTCTTGTGACATTTTAAAACTCTTTCTAGTAATGGAGATGCCAAACTGTCCCTGGTTAGACCTTTCCAGTATGTTTTTCCCATGGGACATTCTTCTGTATAATTACCTGCAATTCCTCACATGGCAATTTACGTTTCCAGCCTTGTTTCCAACAGCTTGGAAGAATAGTTGGTCACTGTCTTCTGTCCATGGAGCAAACGGAGGAAGTTAACTTTCTTAAGCCGAAGATAAATAACCACACTTTTTGCGTACAGACTCCTGAGCGACAACAAAAGGTATGATTAACTTGTCTTCATTTTGATACCCAGATGTCTTTAGAAGCTGCAATTATGAGGTTTAAGTAAATCTGCTGGCTACACCTTCACATAAGGCATATAATGCTAGGCAATTTCAAGGAAGCTGCCCAAACCCACACTTAGCAAGCTAAAGACAGGTGAAGATTTTGTCTTTTTTTTTTTTTTTTTTTTTTTAATTGAAGTATAGTTAGTTTACAATGTTGTGTTAGTTTCTGGTATACAGCAAAGTGATTCAGTTATCTATATTTTTTCTTTTTTCATATTTTTTCCATCATAGTTTATTATAAGATATTGAATATAGTTCCCTGTGATATACAATAGGACCTTGCTGTTTATCTATTTTACGCATAATAGTTTGTATCTGCTAATCCCAAGCTCCAAATCTATCCCTTCCCCATCCCCTTTCCCCTCTGGTAACCATAAGCTTGCTTTCTATGTCTGTGAGTCTGTTTCTGTTTTGTAAATAAGTTCATTTGTATCATATTTTAGATTCCACATATAAGTGATATCATAAGATATTTGTCTTTGTCTGACTTACTTCACTTAGTATGATAATCTCTAGGTCCATCCATGTTGCTGCAAATGGCGTTAGTTCATTCTTTTTTTATGGCTGAGTAATATTCCATTGTATACCACATCTTCTTTATCTATTCATCTGTCAGTGGACATTTAGGTTGCTTCCATGTCTTGGCTATTGTAAACAGTGCTGCTATGAACATTGGGATACATGTATCTTTTTGAATTAGAGTTTTCTCCAGATATATGCCCAGAAGTGGGATTGCTGGATCATATGGTAACTCTATTTTTAGGTTTTTAAGGAACCTCCATACTGTTCTCTATAGTGACTGCACCAATTTACATTCCTACCAACAGTGTAGGAGGGTTCCCTTTTCTCCATACCCTCTCCAGCATACTATCTGTAGACTTTTTTGATGAAGGCCATTCTGACTGGTGTGAGGTGATACCTCATTGTAGTTTTGATATGCATTTCTCTAATAATTAGCCATGTTGACCATCTTTTCATGTGCCTCTTGGACATCTGTATGTCTTCTTTGGAGAAATGTCTATTTAGGGCTTTTGCCCATTTTTTTGATTGGGTTCTTTTATTCTTTCTTCTTTTTTTTTTTTTTTTTTTTTTTTTTTTTTTTTTTTTTTGGTTATTGGGCTGTATGAGTTGCTGTATATTTTGGAAATTAAGCCCTTGTGGGTCGCAGCATTTGCAGATATTTTCTGCCAGTCTGTAGGTTGTCTTTTCATTTTGCTGATGACTTGTTTTTCTGTGTAAAAGTTTATAAGTTGGATTAGGTCTCATTTGTTTATTTTTGCTTTTATTTCTATTGCCTTGGGAGACTGACCTAAGAAAACATTGCTACAATTTATGTCAGAGAATGTTTTGCCTATTTGCCTATGTTCTCTTCTAGGAACTTTATGTTGTCATGTCTTACATGTAAGTCTTTAAGCCATTTTGAGTTTGTTTTGAGAGGATATCACTCTACCTAAATGAGTTCCCAAGCAAATGGAGACAGTTGAGAATGACAATTCTGAGACGATATACATTTTCCATATCTGTTAAGTGGATTCAGTGGTGTGGGGCTATGGGCACATTTATAAAACGGAGGAGAAAAGACTTACAGTGAAATAGGATTATATCGACTTAGAATTCATAAGAATTTGGACAGAGAGGATTACATTTACCTTTGGTTACTTATAAAGAGAGACCTTACAAAGCACATTAATAGGACATAGAGAATTTTAGGGGACATGTTTAGCTTGCTTAAGAAAATAAGCAGCTCTGGTTCTTCACATTTGATATGTAGATCTTAAATTACCCTTCTTTATTTTTTAAAGCAACTTTGCCAGGAATTTTATATGGGGAAACATTGTTAATGATGTACTTATTTCTATGTTTAAAAGTAATAGAATATCTTAATTCAGATTTTAATTTAATGTAGTCTTTCCCAAATGTTTAATTTACTCAGACTTTACTGTATTTTTTTTTTAACATCTTTATTGGAGTATAATTGCTTTACAATGGTGTTAGTTTCTGCTTTATAACAAAGTGAATCAATTATACATATACATATGTTCCCATATCTCC
>RJWK010039600.1:0-20318 GCA_004363435.1 Platanista minor | reverse complement strand
TTGGAGACAGAGGGACTGACGGATGGAGAGATGGATGGAGGAGCCGTGAGCCGGGCAGGGACGAAGGAGGAAGGGGTGGGGAGAGAGGAGAGGGAGGGAGGGAAGAGGGAGAATTGATTCTCTCTCCTCCACTGGGACCACTGAGCTAAGTTGCCATGGAGAAAGGGGAGCCGCTGGCAGAGCCTGAGGCGGGTGGAGGAACCTTATGCCAGAGGGAAGGCATCAGCTCAGAGCCAATCCCCACACTTCTGGTGCAGCCTCCACCAAACCAGGCCTTCTGGGCCCAAGGCGGCCAGACAGGGAGGGGAACTGGCCTGACCCAGTGGGGCAAACAGCAGCAGCTCTCTGCCCCCTGGAGGAGAGGGGGGTGAGGGGGCAGGAGGTTCAAGTCTTCCTCGCCAGGCTCACTGGCACTCCTGCCCCTCATCTCACACCACGCCGCCAGTCCAGCCAGACTCCCCGGGGAATGAGGGGACCAGAGCCTCTCCCAACAGCCTGGGTACCACCCGGGGCCCTGGTGTTTGGGGAGGCATTCTGACCTCCACCTGCCTCCCCGTTTCTAAAAATTAGAGTCTCCAGACCCCGAGTCACATTTCCCACCCTCAGGGATGAGGGGACTTCCAAATACGGGAGGACCTCGATGCACAGAACCTCCTATGCAGGAAGTGGAGGAGAAAGACGAAGGGAGTGAGCCCTCCTGGGTGAACGGCCCTGCCGAGTGGACGGCCCTCCCGGGTGGACGGCCCTGCCGAGTGGACGGCCCTGACAGGTGGACGGCCCTCCCGGGTGGACGGCCCTGCCAGGTGCGTGGCCCTCCCGGGTGGACGGCCCCTGAAGGCCCCGTGGCCCTGGCTCCCTGCGGTTCTCCCACGCTGGGCTGGCTCTCCCACCTGCCTGTGCCAGCCCTGCCACTGCTCCTGTCCACGACCCCAGCTCCAGGACTGGCCGTGGCTGCTGGCCCTGCACCCACTCCAAGCTGCAGGAATGGGGCCAGGGAGGCCTGGGCTGGGGTCTCCGCTCCTCCTCTTGGAGATGACATGACAGGGGCGCATCTAGGCCCACCTCTGGGCCCCCACTCCTGATCTCAAATGGGCACAACCCCGCCATTTCCTAACCTGGACACCAAAACAGCAGGGGCCCGTGGAGGGGCGTGGACACCATCTCAGGGGTGCTGTCTCCTCAGGGGGATGGAAGCATGGCAGGCACAGCACCCATCGTCCCACCTCCCCTCGCACCCCACGGCCGGAACAGAGGCCCCGGAAAGGCTGACGCCAACGCAGAGGCCAAGGCCTTGCAGCTCCGACACAGAAAGACTTCAGGGCGGACCCACTGGAGTCCTATCTCTGAATGCCATGACCTGGGAAACATTCTTCTCTTCACAACCCTCTTCTCACTTTTTCCCCCTCGACGCTTTATTATGAAAAGGTTCACACAAACAGCAAAGTTGAACACATTTCCTAATGAACATCCATACATGCACTACCTAGATCCTACCATTTCCTCTCACTTTTAATGTGGCAAAACACCTATAAAACTGGCCATTTTTGCCATTTTAAAGTACACAGTTCAGAGGCATGGAGTGCATTCATGGTGCTGTGCCACCGTCACCTCTAATTCCAGAACATTTTCATCACCCCCAAACCTGATAGACACTCACTCCCCATCCCACCTCCCCCCAGCTCCGGGCAACCACCAGTCTGATTTCTGTCTCTGTGGATTTACCTGTTCTGGACAGTTCATATCAATGGGATCATCCACTCTGTGGCCTTCTGTGTGCGGCCTCTTTCACTTTGCATCATGTTCTCAAGGTTCGTCCTCTTTGTAGCCTGGGTCAGTGCTTCATTCCTCTTTATGGCTGAATCAGAGCATCGGATTCATCGGACACGTGGGTTGTTTCCAGCTTTTGTCTATCGTTCTCTTACTTTCAGAATGAGTTTTTCAAAGTCCGGTGATGTTTCCTGAAGCCCCTCCTATGGGATTTGGGATTCGGTCTCAAAGGTGCAGCCCCGGAGGCCCCAAACAGAATGTTAATCCTTGTCTGGCCTTTTCATTAAAGCATTGCTCCCCACCGGGTAATCGAGCCTGCGGGGGGCTCCGCCTGGCCCTGGGGACTGCGGCAGAGGTCCCAGAGCATGTGTGTGGCCAGCGAGTGGGCTTTGGTCTCCTCTGTCCCAAGAAGCAGCCCTCTGGGCAGCAGGACACTTGTGCACACGGACCCCATATCCACGCTCTGAGGCTCGACGCACCCAGGTTTGAGTACTCTCTTACACTCCCTGGCGGCCTGACTAGCAAGCCATTTCCCCTCTCTGAGCCTCAGCTTCTCCATCTGTAAAAGGCGGGCAACAGTCTCTACCACTTGGGGTTGCTCTAGAGATGAGACTGGCGCTGCCCCATGTAACTTTCTGGGTTGACGGACGTGTTCTAAGCCTGGCTGTCCAGTACGGCCGCCACTAGCCCATAGGCTACTGAGCACCTGAAATGTGACTAGTGTGACTGGACAATGGAATTTTAAATTTTATTTCACTTTAATTTAAAATTAAAATTAAGAACTCACACAGGGCTGGTGGTGATCACCCTGGATAGAGTAGCTCTAAGGAATTACTGGGATGGGAAGGTAGGACATGGTCCAAGCCCAGCGCCTAGCTCCTCCGTCACTTCCTTCATCCCTTCCTCTTCCTACTTACCCCATGGTGTCTGGGCAGTGGAGTGAGCTTCTGTCTGCAGCCTGGCCCCCAACGCTCCCTCTAAAAGGACAGAGGGTGGGCAGTTGGGCTCCCAGGGAACAAAACAGGTGCCAGCTGGGGAGTGGACGTGGTGGACTCCATAATGATGTAGGTCCCTGAACCTCTAACCTCTCCTCCTGCCCCTATTGGCCCTAGACCCCTATTCTAGAAGCCCATCTGCTGCCGTTTCCCCCAACAACTCCTGAGGTCATCCTTAGAATGTCCGGGCAGGAGATGAAAGATTGGAATAGGCAGGCCCTCCCCCCATTGCTAAAGTGGCAGCAGTGGACCCCCGTGGGGTTGTGCACGGGTTTCGTGGTCTCAGGCTCTGCTGTCTCGGGTCCTCAGGGACACCCTCCCACGTGCACAAAGCTGTTCTCACAGGCCTGTGCCCAGGCACAGCGGCTGGACTAGAATCCAAACCTCACTTTGCAGATGCAGAAACCCAGACTCAGCTGGTGGAGCACACGGCAAGGCGGGAGGAGTTGGGGCTGAAGCCCAGGCCCCCAACTCCCCCCAGCCTGGCTGGCATGGGCCTCCTGAGAGGCAGGAGACTCTGGAACAGGCCCGGGTAGGAGGGGGCCCCCGGCACTTGACCCCGTGCCAGGGCAGGTCACGGGCCCGGGCGACGGCTGTGTGGCTTCAAAGCGAGAACTGAAACCTGGCCAAGCCATTCCATTGCTGTCCCTCACCCACCCCAACCCCTCCCAAGTCGGAGAGAAGTGACATCTCGGGGGTGGCAGTGGGGACTCCAGAAAAACTTAAACACAACCACAAGCAACCATAACTCCAGTTGTGCTCTGAGCCCACCAACAGGTATGGGTCACCCAGAGCTGGGAACGGCTGCCGAGGACCGGGGGCCCGGCTGGCTCCCCATCACCCTGCAAAGCCTTCTCTTAGCTTCCCGCATGCCCCTGCCTCCCCGACAGGATGGCCAGAGGGATCCCCTTCAAGCCTGTGCCCTGAAGTCACCTGGTCTCACCCCACTCACAGGGGAAGGCCTGGAGGCCCTGCCCTGCCTGCCTCGGGGCATCTGTACCCAGGCACCCTCTGCCCAGAGCTGCCTCCCCCATAGCCTCGGCTCTGGGACCCTCCTCACTGAGGTCTTCCTCGACCCCCTTACTTATTTCAAACTCAGCCCCAGCCCCGGCATTCCCCTGACTTTCCCATTTACTTCATAGCTTTGATCCTCATCTAATATACCGTGGGCTTTTCTTTCTTCTTTTATTTTTATTTTTTGAATTGTGGTAAGAGACACGTAACATCAAACTTACCATCTCAATCACTTTTAAGTGTACAGTTCAGTGGCATTAAGGACATTCACACTGTTGTGCAGCCATCACCAGCGTCCATCTCCAGAACTTCGTCTTGTAAAGCTGGAACTCTGTCCCCATTGAACACTGACTGACTCCCCATTCCACCCTCCCTCTGCTCCCTGGCACCCACCACTCTACCTTGACCTTAACTGCTTTAGGCACCTCACATAAATGGAATCATGCAGTATCTGTCCTTTTGTGTCTGGCTTATTTTACACAGTGTAACATCTTTCGGGTTCATCCATGGTGTAGCACGTTCTTTTTTTAAAGTTGTCTTTCCCACTGGAATGGAGGCTTCGTGGGGGCAGGGATTTTGGCTGGGTGGTTTTCACTGCCGTATCCCCAGGGTCTAGAAGACAGCCTGGCATCCAGCAGGCACTGAACGAGTCTTTGGAATGAATGAATGAGCGCGTGAGTGAATGAATGAAGACTCTGTAGAGGACAGTACTCCACCCCACAGGTCTGGGTCTGCCCCTCCCCACAACTGTGGACCAACTCCCAGCGATGGTGGCCCCACCTCACGGCTTTAGACACCTGCCCTGGAGTCCCAGGTCCACCGTCCCAAGGGGTGACCACACTCAGCGCCCGCAGCACCACCCCTCCCCCCGACTTGACGGTGGGCTTTCCCCCTAGACATGGCACATTCATGGGAAGATTATTACAGGGACAGACAGGGTCCCCAGCCGTGGATGTGACAATGTGCCTTGGAGCCTCACAGTGGCGCTGTGGGCAGTGAGGAAGGGATAGAGGTGGGCAAGGGCCCAGAACACCCAGATTCCCCCAACGTGGGGGGGCCAGCACAGGCAGGGGTTCAGGAGACCTGGTCTAGACCTAGCCACTGCTCAGAGTGGGGCTCACACCCAGGTGGTCCCTCCCTCGCCTTCCACCTTCTCCACATCCTGCCTGGCTACTTGTTTTACTCTCTGAGAACTTGCTTTACTCCTGTTTCTGGGCTAGACGAGCTCAGAAAATCAAAGTAAGGCATAAGGTGGACCCCTTGTGCACACGCAGCAAGCCTGAAGGGGCACCAGCACTCCAGCCAGGCCGGCCAGCACGTGGGAGAGGCAGGGGGCTCACCCCTCGCCAGACTTGGGCAGGAGGTGTCCACGGAGAGGGCAGTGGCTGAGGGCCCACAGTGAGGCCTCAGCGCCCAGCCAGACCTCAACCGGGGTGCTGGAAGACAGTGACCCCAGAAGAGCCCAGATCACCCCCGAGAGATCCTCCCCACTCCGGGAAGACAAACAGACTGGGACAGTGGGAAAACAGCTGTACCTTTCAATTATTTGGCCCACAGATACGGAAAACATTTGCCTGTTGAAGCTGTCTGCATGTTTGGTTATTTTTAGGGTGAACCCAGTTGCCTCCCCTTGGAACCAGATGAAGCCCAGGAGGCACGTAGTCTTCTTTCCCAGATGGGGGTCCCAGTCCCGCATCCCTGGGAACCCCGGGCCTGAGTGTGAGAGCCCTGGGGCTCGCGGGCAGCAGGGTCCCCACCGGAACACACACCGGGGAGCCTGGGCAGGTCTGCTGGGACCTTTAAGAAGATGCGACTCTGCTGACAGCACGGCTGCCCACCTGGGTCCAGAAAGAGCCCCCTGCCCCTGCCCAGAGCACCGTGTGAAGGGAAGGGAGCTGGAGGCCCTGTCTCCGTCCACGCCAGGCCCAGCTAATGGGAATATTGTGCTGACAAATTTTTAGAACCAATGGCGATTAGAGCAGATTTTCTCTTCCACTCCTCCTCCCCAAAACAGGAATAAATCAGCTCTACCAATTTCCCAGCTAATGATTTCCTCCATTAAATTAAAAAGAAGAAGAAGAAAATGTTGTTTTAAATCGATTTTTACCAGCCCTGTGCTTTCGGAGACCATGTGACCTGTCAATGCCTCTTAGGTCCTGATACATCAAAGTCCCTTAATTTTTAATAAATAAAAAAGTCATAGTCTAAGAAGGACTCCTCCCCCACCTGCTCCCAGTTGGCCTGGCACACAAGGGTCAGCTCCGGGCTGGCCATGGGAAGCCAGCTCAAGAGGGCCAAAGATAATCTGAGAATCAGCGCACGAGGTCCATTTCACAGATGAGAAGAATGAGGCTGAGATGAGAAGCACCTAAACACATAGCCCGCGGAGGACTAAATGTGGGACGGGGGTCTTGCTTTCAAGATGCGCCCACCTACAGAAATGCAAACAGGGGAAGCCAGGAGCCGAGGAGCCCCAGCCTTCAGGTGTAGGGATGACGTGAGTTACTTTATCCAGGACCTGGGCTTCCCTTCCTCTTGTTCCTTTGCAGCTCCTGGGGCGGGGGCCGGCATACACTGCGAACACCTCATCTATTTCTAAAAAGTCTGCTCCCCGACAGCACGGATGAACCTTGGAAGCACTGTGCTAAGTGAAAGAAGGCAGACACCACAGGGCAAATACTGTATGATTCCACTTGTATGAGGTGCCTGGAGTAGGCAGATTCACAGAGACAGAGGGCAGAAGGGTAGGTACCAGTAGAATGGGGGAGGGGGAGTTAGTGTTTAATGGGGACAGAGAGTCTGTTTGGGGAAAGAAAAGAGCTCTGGAGACGGATGCTGATGATGGTGGCCCAACAACTTGAATGTACCTAATGCCACTGGAACTATGTACTTTAAAATGGTTAAAGTGGTCAATTTTATGTATGTTTTACCACAATGAACAGATATAAAAAGAAAAAAAAAGAGTCCACTCTCCAAAATGCTATTTGAAGATACAGGAGGGGCTGACAACTCCACAGTGACTCGGGCTGCACCCTCTGTGGCCTGCCACTAGCTGGACCTCAATGCCTGAAGTCCAGCCGGGGAGCTCACAGGCCCCTCCAGTCACGTAGGAATGCCAGGGACCTTCAGAGAAAGGCTCCTCGTGTTAGCCAGCTTCACCAAGTCAGGATTCCCTGTGTCCCTGATGGCCTACCAGACGCCAACAGGGAGAAGGCCCAAGGAACACCCTCTCTGAAAGATGCCTCAGGGCCTTCGGACGTGCTGTGCCCTCTGCCTGGAATGCATTTCACCAGATATTACACGACTCACTTCCTAAGTTTATTTAGGTTTCTGCAGAGAGGTCCTCTCTGGACCATCCTATAGCCAGATGCAAGGAAAGTCACTGGGACCAGGCAGGGTGGCCTTGAGAAAGAACGGGAAACCAATAGCCCTAAGCATCCATGGCAAGCCAGCACCATCACGCTGCTCCTGTCTGGAGAGAAGCAGCTCGTGGGAGGGCAGTCAGATCCTGGCTCTGCCATAACCAGTCAGAGGACCTTGGCAAGTTCCTTCATCCCTCTAAGGCTCAGTTTTCTTTTCTATAACACGGGGAAGAAAACAGGCTTTTTTGAGGGTGAGGTGAGATGATGTATGTGTTTGGCATACAGCTGGGACGTGGGCAAAGGTCGATAAATGGTAATGATTCTAATTATAATCTCCCAAATGCATTCCTTCAAAGAGGGTCCAGGGGCAATGATCTCAGACAACTCAAAGAAGACATGCACCACTAATCACTGTCCAGGCTAGGGGGGTGGGGGGTGGACGGTCGGTGACCCAGAGGCAAAGGATGGGGCCTGTGGGCTTACCATGTGCTATGTGGTTTAACTAATTTAATCCTTTTTGTCCCCATTTTGCATATGAGGAAACAGAAGCACTGAGAGGTTAGTGACTTACTTGCTCCAGGTCACATAGCCTGGAGGCAATGAAACCGAATTCCAACCCTGGTCGTGAGGTTCCAGGACCTGAGCTGGCCCTCACTGTTCCATAGTGCATCGTTGGTGTTTTTTAAAATTTTCTTTTAGGTTTAAAATATATATGTTTATTTATTTTTATTATTCATTTTTTTGGCCGCGTCGGGTCTTAGTTGCGGCATGCGGGCTCTTCGTTGCGGTGCACAGGCTTCTCTCTAGTTGTGGCGTGAGGGTTTTCTTTCTCTAGTCGTGGCACGTGGGCTCAGTAGTTGTGGTGTGTGGGCTTAGTTGCCCTGCAGCACGTGGGATCTTAGTTCCCCAGCCAGGGACTGAACCTGCGTCCCCTGCATTGGAAGGCGGATTCTTTACTACTGGACAACCAGGGAAGTCCCTTTTTAAAAAAAATTTTAATCTTTTTATAGTAGATCCTTGTTGGTTATCTATTTTAAATATAGCAGTGTGTACGTGTCAATCCCAAACTCCCAATCTATCCCTCCCTGCAACCCTTCTGCCCTGGTAAGCATAAATTCATTCTCTAAGTCTGTGATGTGAGTCTGTTTTTTGTAAATAAGTTCAATTGTATCTTTTTTTTAGATTCTGCATATAAGCGATATCATACGATACTTGTCTTTCTCTGTCTGACTTACTTAGTAGGATCATCTCTAGGTCCACCGTAGGGTATCTTGAGAGAAGTGTGGAAGGAAGGAAGGAAAGAAGGAAGGGAGGGAGGGAGGGAGGGAGGAAGAGAGAGGGACCCAAGAAAGCAGAGGCAGATCCCCTGGCAGCTTCTGCAACTCTGACATCCGGGCTGCGTGAGTTTCCGTAAGCTGGAGGGAAAGGTCTCAGAGCAGGCCCCTCAGGGAAGCCCACAGCACAGCGGGACTGGCCTGGTTCCTCTCAAAGGGCTCCAAGGTCAGGCCCAAGATCTTCATACTTCGTTCCACTCAGCCCAGCTGCACTGGTCAGCACCCAAGTGTGCAGTTAACTCCCTCGGAACCCAGGCTGGGCGGGGAGAGGGGAGGAACAGCTCCTCGCTTGGCTCTGCCTTATGATGCCTCCCCAGCAGCTCAGAGACCCAGGGGACACCTGAAAGCCCCCACCCTTACAGCGGCCAGACACGGGGGGGGGGGGTGGGGAGAGGGGAGGCCTGCACGCTGGCGGCCGGCGGGTTGATTCTGTGTGCGTGGCTAAAGGGCAAACGGCTTCCAACTCATCCTTGAAGGTGATTCGCTTCCCTCTGTGCCACCTTCTGAAGAATATCTTCACTAACAACTCTCTTAGCCACACGGCAGCCGAAGCGAGCATTTTAAAATGTAAATGCAGGACTTCCCTGGTGGCACAGTGGTTGAGAATCCGCTTGCCAATGCAGGGGACACGGGTTCGAGCCCTGGTCTGGGAAGCTCCCACATGCCGCGGAGCAACTAAGCCCGTGCGCCACAGCTACTGAGCCCTCGTGCCGCAATGACTGAAGCCCGGGAGCCTAGAGCCTGTGCTCTGCAACAGGAGAAGCCACCACAATGAGAAGCCCGCACACAGCAATGAAGAGTAGCCCCCGCTCGCCGCAACTAGAGAAAGCCTGCGCGCAGCAACGATGACCTAACACAGCCAAAAATAAATAAATAAAATTTATTTTTAAAAACGTAAATGCTGGGCTTCCCTGGTGGCGCAGTGGTGGAGAGTCCGCCTGCCGATGCAGGGGACGCGGGTTCGTGCCCCGGTCCGGGAAGATCCCACATGCCGCGGAGCGGCTGGGCCCATGAGCTATGGCCGCTGAGCCTGCGCGTCCGGAGCCAGTGCTCCGCAACGCGAGAGGCCACAACAGTGAGAGGCCCGCGTACGGCAAAAACAAAACAAAACAAAACAAAATAAAAATGTAAGTGCAAATAGGGGTATGTCGCGCCTGTACCTCAACACCTTCTAACGGCTCCCTTCACACTTAGGAGGTTTTTGTGATTTTTGTTTGTTTGTTTGTTTTTCCGTGCTGCGCGGCATGCAGAATCTTAGTTCCCCGACCAGGGATTGAACCCAGGCCCCCTGCAGTGGAAGCACGGAGTCTTAACCACCGGACCACCAGGGAAGTCCCAAGTCCAAAGTCTCTACCACGACCTACAAGTCCTCCAAGATCACGCCCCTGACTCTACCATCTCCTTCCACTTTCCCTCTCTCACTCCTCAGACTTGCCAAGCACACTTCTGCCTCAGGCCCTTTGCACCTGCTAGTCCCTCTTTCTCAGATATTACAGGACTTGCTCCTAAGTTCATTTAGGTTTTTACAGAGAGGTTTTATCATGCTATCTCAAACCCCTACCACCCTCACCCTCTCTCTCTATCCTAGTCCCTTGCTCATTTCCCTTCCTGGCATTGAGTACCACCAGTGTGTTTTAGGAAGGGATTTCATTTGGTTCACTGCTAAATCTCCAGTGTTTAGAACAACACCTGGCATGTGAGTGGTGTCCAAAATCTCTGTTGATAGCTTTATTTTTAAATTTTTTTGGCCACGCCGGGCGGCTCTTGGGATCTTAGTTCCCCAACCAGGGATCAAACCCAGGCCTCAGCAGTGAAAGCGCCGAGTCCTAACCACTAGGCCATCAGGGGATTGCCTGTGGATGGCTTTAGAAGTGAGGGTGGTTGGTAGAAGTCGGGGGAGCTTTTGGGGACAGCTGACACCCTGTCAATCGATCTGGTCAGTCTGTACAAAGTTATCAGCAGGACACTTAATGTCTGTACACTTCCTGTAGGTTTGTTACACTTCTATAGGATGTTTTCAAAAATTTTTTAAAAAGCTCTGTTGAATGACTGAATTATGGATAACTGAACAATAAAGGATGTACAACACAGCTCTTTAAAAGCACGGACAAGCCATTATCTTGTAATAACTTATAATGGAGTATAGTCTGCAAAACTACTGACTCACTATGAATCTGATATAATATTATAAGTCAGCTATACTTCAATAAGAAATAAGTAAGTAAATAAATAAAAGCACGTACAGATTTATTAACAAGACCACTCGTACCCACCGAGCAGATCAAGCTAAGTGGAACACAGCCCTCTCTCTCCATGAACCATATAAAGTCATCTTGCTTTTTTAGTTTTTTGTGTTTTTTTTTTTTATGCGGTACGCGGGCCTCTCACTGTTGCGGCCTCTCCCGTTGCGGAGCACAGGCTCTGGACGCGCAGGCTCAGCGGCCACGGCTCACGGGCCCAGCCGCTCCGCGGCATGTGGGATCTTCCCGGACCGGGGCACGAACCCGCGTCCTCTGCATCGGCAGGCGGACTCCCAACCACTGCGCCACCAGGGAAGCCCCATCTTGGTAAGGGACAGGCCCTTCAGGACAGGGTAGCCACGAGGACTTTGGTGAGGCATCTTACAGGGGACATCTACGGCCCTTCTGTGCAAATCTGAAGGAGCTCGAGGCTGTAAAACTCCATCCCCGCTGGGCACTAGAGATCAAGCCGTTGGTCTGAAATGCACTTTCTTGCAACTGGCCAGTGACATCAGTCTGTTTGGGACCAACAACAGGGACATCACTGGCAGAGGCTGTAAGTGCCTCTTCCCACCAGCCAGATCGGCTCCCTCAAAGGAGACAGACTGTGCCTGGCCTGGCTGCCTGGCCTATACCCTCCCTGACTTTTTCCTATGGCCTCCCACCTGCCTGGCCTGCTTCTAAAGGGGACCCTCCTACCCTCGCTGCTGGGCCAGAACCCTCTCTTGGGAAGACCATCCAGCTGCCCCTGGCTCCCTTCTGGGCCCCAGGACCGGTTCTCTGCAGACTGACCCCCGCAAAAGGGAAAAAGTCTTTGTCTCGGGGGGTCTGTAATGCTGAGCCAGGGGAAGAGGAAGATGAAGAAAGAAGAGGAGAAAGAAAGAACGTGAATTTTCCTCCCATACTCAAAGGCTGGAACATCCCTGCCTCACTCTCAGCTAAAACAACTCCTGCAAACAAAGCCAGAGAAACCCATGGATTAGAGGCCACTCTTCACCTGCCTCTCCCTCACCTATCACCTCCCTACCAGCCCTCAAGCTCAGGCCAAAGACGGAAGGTTCCAGGGACCAGCAAAGCAGATGTGACCTTGCGGGCTCTGGATGGGACCAACCCCAGTGCTCTGTGCAAAGGCCTTGATGTGAGCCATCAAGACCTGCAGTTACGAGGGAGAGCAGCAAACAGGCATCTCTGCAGCCAGTGGCACAAAGATGAGTCAGTGAAACAGCAGAAAGGGAAGTGAGCATTGATGGCACTTTGTATTAGTTATCTATGGCTGTGTTACAAATTACCCCAAATCTTCGTGGTTTAAAACAATGAACGTTTATAATTTCATGCTGTTTCTGGGCATCCAGAATCCGAAAGGGGCTTAGCAAGGTGGTTCTGGCTCCAGATCCTTCAGGAGGTCACAGTCAAGAGGCTCACCAGAACTATGGTCATCAGAAGGCTCAGCTAGGGCCGGAAGAGCCACTTCTGAGCCCATGGGCGTCGGCTGGCTCCCCAGAGGGAGCGACCCGAGAGGACGGCAGAAAACACACTGTGCCTTGGCCCTTACACTCTGTCATCCCCACCACATCCATGGGTCACACGGGTCAGCGTGGGAGGGGACTGCCTAGGGCCCGTGTACCAGGAGGCAGGAGCATAGAGGACCATCTTGGAAGCTCCTGACCCTTGATCCAGACCATCTCCTTCCATCCTCACAACAGTCCTCAGAGGCAGGCATTTCTATCTTCAGTTTACAGCTGTAGAGACGGAAGCTCGAGAAGGTAACTGCCTCAGGTCCCGCCAGGAGTTACAGACCCAGCCAGCACTCTGTCCTGCCCATCTAGCTACCAGTGACCATCAACTGGGCAACTGGACCTCCAAAAGGAGTCAAAAGCCAGGCTGGCAATGCCCAGTCCAGTTACCTAGTCTCTCGGCATCTCCTCACCTGTAAAAGGAGGTTAACATCAGCACTGACACTGGGAGTGTCGCAAAGATGAAATGAGATAACGTGAGGGGAGTATCCAGCACAGTGCCTGGCACAGGGCGAGCACCCAGTAAATATCAGCAGCTGTTCTAACATTTCATGACTGTTAGATAGTGAGCTCCCCACAGGCCCACCTGCCCTGCTTCCTCGAGCAAGGAGGAAAAGCTGGAAGCTCTGTAATGAGCACGTGGCTGTAGCATCCAGGAGAAGCAGCAGGGGTTGGGCTACTCAACACGGTCACACCCTTGCTGACAGGGCCAGGCCACCTGCCCCCCAGTGACCTTGCAGAAAGAGCACGGAGGGTTTCCTCTCTCCAAGGTGCCTGGCTTCACGGCAGGATCGCCGTCCTGCAGCCCCTTCCTTAGGAGACAGACTTCCGGAAACCCCCCAAGTGCTGTGCAGCCCCGGGAGCAGCCTCGTGGGGCACATGATTTCCAGCCGTTCACACGGGTGAAAAACAGCGGTCCCTCCAGCTGCGAGAGCCGCCCTCTGTCTTGCAGGACAATCCGACAGAGGCTGATCAACCTTCCCCCACTTCGCTCTCACCACTACAGACGGTGGGGGGTTATTAAGTCCATCAATCTAACTTCTCCACTGCGGGCCAGTGGTTCTTGATGATGGTGACTCCTCCCCGGCACAGGCTGGGGGCAGGGGGCTGGGAGCTGGGGTTGGGGGAGTGAGAAGCCAGTATCACCATGTGCCTGAGGCCCAAATGCAAAACAAGCACGAGGGTCAGCTTGATTGATGTGTTTTAAAACACTGGAATCCCCGGGTGGGCCACCCCGATTCAGACACCTTCCTGCCATCACCCACAGCCTACGGGAACCTGGCTGTCAAACCCAGAAAGCCCTGTCTGCACCTTGTCCTGGAGACCCCATCTGCATCAGCCGGCAGTTCCTATGAAGATCAGCCTTCCTCTCTGGGCCACCCACAGCATCTTGGAGAGTAGGAGCCATCCCAATCCATTCGCAAGCTGGGAGGCCCCCCTGCAGCGATGTGTCTTCATCCACCACCCCCGCCTGGCAGGGCTGATGCAGGGCTCATGTTAAATAAAGTGGACAAAGCCTCCTGCGGACGCCTGACTTCGGAGACAGTCAACGCAGGAGCTGTTTCTCCGTGCCTCCTGGCCCTCTTGTTTGGTTCTGGAACCTGAGGGGTCCTTGCAAGTAAGACAGCTCAGTGGAGAAACCCCCCACCCGGTGTTCTGCACGTACACTGTGGGGTGGGTGAGGCCGGCCCCACCTGGAGGCGGCAGAATCTTCCCTGTGACCCCTGGCTGCGGCCTCCGCACCTAAGAACCAGTGGTGGCTCAGGCATGGCCTGTGGAGAGCTGAGAGGTGTGGTGCCTTTCAGTAAAAGCTCTGTCTTCAGGCTTCCCTGGTGGTGCAGTGCTTAAGAATCCACCTGCTAATGCAGGGGACACCGGTTCGAGTCCTGGTCCGGGAAGATCCCACATGCCGCGAAGCAACTAAGCTGGTGCGCCGCAGCTACTGAGCCAGCACTCTAGAGCCCACGAGCCACAACTACTGAGTCCACATGCCACAACTACTGAAGGCTGCGCACCTAGAGCCCGTGCTCCGCAACAAGAGAAGCCACTGCAAGGAGAAGCCCGTGCACCACAATGAAGAGTAGCCCTGCTCACCACAACTAGAGAAAGCCCACGCGCAGCAATGAAGACCCAGCGCAGCCAAAAGTAAATTAAATACATAAATTTTTAAAAATCAAAAAACAGGAAACTCTGTCCTCCAGAAAGGAGTGCTGCACTCAGCCTCAAACAGGATTACTAGTCACTCTGTTAGGAAAGACGAGACAATTAGAGCAAGATTAAACAAACGCTTAACTGCCCTCCCCTAATCCCTGGGTTGTAATCAATCAGGCCGACTCGAATCTGGGTTCCTTCCGGATCTGCCTGCAAGGCTCCTGGAGGCCTTAGATGTTGGCCTCGACGCAGAGCCTCGGGACATACGCTGCCCAGGGTTCCAGCCTTGGCCCGAGGTCTCCGTCAGCAGGGTCCGCTGCCTCTGCTGAGGCCTGGCGCTCTCTTTGTCTGCCCATCTCCCGGAATGAGAAAAGAAAACCCGAAACGGACCCTCTTCTTCTGGGTCCCCCCAACTCTCCCTTCTCCCTCTCGAGGGGCTGCTCAGAGAAGGACTGCCCCTGTCCCACTCCTGAGAGCCCCTCTTGGAAGAGGCCGTTTCTGCTGTTTGCATTCTCTACACTTGTCCCCTGAGCCACTCAGTAGCTCTGAACTGTGTTTGAGATGGAAAAAAAAAAAAAAATCACTCTTTAAAAATGCACTCATCGGGACTTCCCTGGTGGTCCAGTGGTAAAGAATCCACCTTAGGGCTTCCCTGGTGGCGCAGCGGTTGAGAGTCCGCCTGCCGATGCAGGGGACACGGGTTCGTGCCCCGGTCCGGGAAGATCCCACGTGCCGCGGAGCGGCCGGGCCCGTGAGCCACGGCCGCTGGGCCTGCGCGTCCGGAGCCTGTGCTCTGCAATGGGAGAGGCCACAACAGTGAGAGGCCCGCGTACCGCAAAAAAAAAAAAAAAAAAAAAAAAAAAAAAAAAGAATCCACCTTACAACGCAGGGGACGAGGGTTCGATCCCTGGTCAGGAAACTAAGATCCCACATACCATGGGGCAACAAAGCCTACGTGCCACAACTACTGAGATTGTGTGCCTCGATTAGAGAGCCTGCGTGCTGCAAACTACAGAGCCCACACGCCACAATTAGAGAGAGAAAACCCGCACGCCACGATTAGAGAGAAGCCCATGCGCCACGATGAAAGATCCCACATGCCGCGGCTAAGACCCGACACAGCCAAAAATAAAATTTTTTTTAATAAATAAATAAAGAATAAATCTTTTAGAAAAATGCACTTATCAACCGATGAAAGGAAAACAAAACATGGCTAATGACACATGATTCAGCCACGAAAAGGAATGAAGTACTGACACAGGCCACAACATGAATCAACCTGAAGACGCCATGCTGGGTGAAAGAAGCCTGGTACAAAAGGCCACAGACTGTAGGATTACAGTCCACTTACACGAATGTCCAGAAGAGGTAAATCCATAGAGACAGGAAGCAGATTAGTGGTTGCCAGGGACTTGGGGGTTAGGAAGCAATGGGGAGGGCGGGCAGGGGTAGGATGTCTAGGGGTTCATTTTTGGAGAGATGAAAATGTTCTAAAACTGATAGTGGTGATGGCTGCACAATTCTGAGGATATACTAAAACCCACTGAATTGTACACTTTAAATGAGTGAATTGTATAGGATGTGAATTATGATCCCAAAAGGCTTTTGTAAAAAAAAAAAAGTGCAAAAACAACCCCACAGAGGGACTTCCCTGGTGGTCCAGTGGTTAGGACTCCGTGCTTCCCCTGCAGGGGGCACAGGTTTGATCCCTGGTCGGGGAACTAAGATCCCACGTGCCTGGCGGTGCGGCAAAAAAACAAAACAAAACAAAAACAACCACAGAAAGCAACCATTTGTAAACAAGCAAGTAAGGTGGCTGAAGAAGCCCTGAGGTAGCGTTTCCCTCTGCTCCTGAGTCCCGTCCCCCCTGCTACTCGGCAGCCCCCCGGCTGGACGCTGTTGCAGCTCGCTCTCTCATCCCCAAAGCCCCAATGCCAGGGCCAGCGCCGGGAGGGAGAAAGGGGCACGCAGCTCCCCCTGGGCCACACCTGTGGAGCCAGAGGACCCAGGAAACAGGTGACAGCCAGGCGGAGACATCTTCACATCTCCAAACCCTCCAACCCCGAGACGGAAACCGACAAGACACCACCATCCAGGTGGTTTGTGGGTCTACCATCTTCTCTCTGCTAAAACAACAGCCACGAACGAACAAGAGCAATGACACTGGGGGCAGAGAAGAGCCCAAAGTATTTGCGATTCCCAGGCAGGTCCCAGCGGCACCCTCTACGAGCCCCCTCACTCCCAGCACTGGGCGTCCAAGAATCCCATGAGCTGGGTGACGGTCGTCAGAGGAGACCAGGTCAGCGGTGAGGAACCTGAGGTTGGTGGGGCCAGAGCCGGACCCATCAGACCCTCTAGCAGAGGCATCCCCTGTCACCTCAGGGATGAAGCCCATCACCTGAGCCAGGGACCACCACAAGCAGGCTGGCGTCCAAGGCCACAGCTGGCCTAGAGCAGACAGACTTCGCTGGGCCACGTGGGCAGCTGCTCCTGCCCACACTGTGGGGTCACAAACTTTCTACCAAGCCAGGTAACTTATTTCTGAAGCATCTATCTTGTTTGAGCCTCACCAACCTAGGGCTGACCATACATTTTGGGGCAGGGGGTCAGGCCATCTCAGCTCACGTGACCAATCAGGGGGATGGAGTTCAGGGGCACGGGTGTGGGTTTGGGGGGGGGGGTGCTGGAGTACAGAGAAGCTCAGAGAACTTCTGGCCCCTCCAAGAGCTCAGAGGGGGCTTCCCAGGAGCGGTGCAACAGTCCTGAGGTCTCTGTTATCTGCTCTGTACCCTTAAAGCAGGCCAAGCCCTCTGGGGATGTTATCTAAACAGCAGCCCTCCAGATCCAGTCATAAAGCAAGGAATTTGGGAAGCTGGTAATCAGAGGTGCTCCCCCTTCCCCCGCAGGACCATAAATCATGGGCAGCCCTCTGCACACACACATCAAAGGCCCAGTGGTTCTCCAAAACCATGCCCAGGCGACAGCCTTCCAAAGGCCCTTCCAGACAGGGCGGAGGAAGGGGACGGGAGGGGGGAGGGGGCCTGCAGACCAAAGGAAAGAAGGGAAGAAGAAATGGAAGGTTCCTTAAAATCTCCCCAAATCGCCAGGTGCCAGCCCAGCGCCAGCCATTAGACCCTGGTAAACACTGGCTTGGATCATGTGCGCCAGTGTTTGGGCAAACAAGGGCACTGGAACCCTGAGTGGCTTGTTCAAGGTCATTGGCTAGACCCTGACCTCTGACCAGAGACCCTGCCATTGGCCCAGGCCTCCTGCAGCACACCCCCAAGGCACTGGAGAGAAGTCCCCACGCTTATGGAACAACAGAGGCCCCAAGCAGGCAGTGGCTCTGTGACCCTCCCAAGTCACAGCCTTCCTGAGCCTCAGTCTCCCTGTCGGTGCAGAGGGATCTGAAACACCTCCTTCAAAAGACAGCAGAAACAGGCAAGAAAGGACCCCCACCTGCTGGAGCTCATTTTATTTCAACCTCACACCACCCCTAGGAGGTGACATTTTATGATTTCCATTTTTCAGAGAGTGACTGATGTGGCACTTGTCCAAAGCCACAGGGCTCGTACCCATCTGACCCCAAGGCTCAGGAACTTCACCCAGCATTGACCTGCTTTCCGAGCCACACCCGTCGGGCGCAGACCACCTGTCCCGCTGGGTTCAAGAGGTACGAGGGGGACACTTCCCTGGTGGTCCAGTGGTTAGGACTCCGAGCTTCCACTTCAGGGGGCGTGGGTTCTATCCCTGGTTGGGGAACTAAGATTCCGCGTACCATGCGAGAGCTCAAAGAGAAACTCTAGCCAAGAAGAAAAGTGTGCTCCTAACCCAAATGCTGCAGTCAAACAATAGAATAAAGTTGTGTAAGACAGAAAATTAAAAACAAAAAAAGAGGTAGGAGGGGAAGCAGGTGGGTAAGGAACCAATGTGGGAGCCAGGTCGGCCTGCGACACTGGTCCATCACGGGGCAGGGGGCAGGGACAAGGCAGCACAGAGCGGGCAAGGGAACGCCTCTGGGGTCCCTGCAGACCAAGCTGTCAGCTTTCCATCTTCCTGGGCAGGGAAGGGAGTGACTTCCATGGGCCCCAGGACAGACCTTAGAGGGGGCCCAAGGACCAGGGTCTGCCACCAAGTCCTCTGTGTGCCTCGGGACACATGTCCCCTCACCCAGCTCCACGGGGATCGGTTTCCCTGAGATACTGTGATATAATAAGAAATATAGGGACTTCCCTGGTGGTGCAGTGGTTAAGAATCCGCCTGCCAATGCAGGGGACATGAATTCGAGCCCTGATCCGGGAAGATCCCACGTGCCATGGAGCAACTAAGCCCGTGCACCACAGCTACTGAGCCTGCGCTCTAGAGACCGCGAGCCACAACTACTACAGTCCGCGCGCCTATAGCCTGTGCTCCACAGCAAGAGAAGCCACCGCAATGAGAAGCCCGCGCACCGCGACAAAGAGTAGCCCTCACTCGCCGCAACTAGAGAAAGCCTGCGTGCAGCAATGCAGACCCAAGGCAGCCAAAAATAAATACACAAATAAATAAAAATTAAAAAAAAAGAAATATATTTGGTCTTCGTCTCCGGTTCCTGGCACAGAGGAACTAAAGAGTCCTAAAACCCTTGTAATTTCCTGGGGGATGAGTGTTATGCTAATGAGATGACAGGTGGTTGGGAGCCCCTAGGGAGCGTCAGGGGCTGGAAGCCAGGAAGACTGAAACATGATTAGGGGGTTGGAACTTTCGCCCAACCCCCCAGCCTCCAGGAGGGGAGAGGGGCTGGAGGTTGAGCTAATGCCTGTATGATGACATCTCAACCATGGGTTCTGAGAGCTTCCGGGTTGATGAACACATCAGGGAGGGTGATGCACCCAACTCCACGGGGACAGAGGCTCCTGTGCTTGGGACCCTTCCGGACCTCACCCTATATACCACTTCCTCTGGCTGTTCATCTGTATCCTTTATCACACCCTTTATAATAAGCCAGTAAACATAAGTAAATGTCCCCTGAGTTCTGTGAACTTCCAGCAAATTACCGAACCTGAGGTGGGGGAGGGTGGGAACCCCCAATCTATCTGTAGCCCAGTCAGGGGTGGGTAACCGGGGACCCACTACGTGTGACTGGAGTCTGAGGGGGCAGTCTAGTGGGACTGAGCCTTTAACCCAAGGGGTCTTCACTAACCCCGGGAAGTTAACGTCAGAACTGAATTGACTGGAAGGACACCCAGCTGGTGCCCACAGAGAACTGGAAAAATTGCTTGGTGTGGAAAACCCACACTGACACATTTGGTGTCAGAAGTGTTGAGCAGGGAAACAGTTTTTCTTTATTCCCCGTCTAAGAAATGAAGGGCTTGGACTTGAATGCCCTTTAGGAGGCTCCTGGCTCTGACCTTCTCAATCCATGAAGGCTGGGGCTCTGGGGCAGTGTTGGACTTCGGACTCACACAGTTCTTAACAAATACCACACCTTTCTCCGAAGGCAAGGTCAAGCCCACACAACCTCTCCTTTCTTCTATTAACCAATGTATACCTGCAGAATCATAAATACGTGAAAACATTTACATGACCAGATTAACTTCTGGGCTCTGTGGTTCACTTAAGCAAACATGTTTATCTTTCCATCACACGGCACTTTTTAAGTCACTTCTTTTTCAGGGTGCTGGAACTCACCGCATAGCATCAGTATTAGGCTGAGGAGGGGAACGTGGCTGGCGGGGTGGGGATGCTGGGAGGCACACACCAACATCCTCTTACAACCGGCTGATTCGGGGTTGGAGCCTGGAGAGGGAAACTGGGGTCATGGGCTAAGGCCCTAGGGAAGCAGTTATCTCGGCTCCAGACCCGGGCTACTGGCAGCGGCCAAGCTTGCTGGACAAAGTCACCCCTCTGGTGACAAGGGGACCGGAGCAAGTCAACCAATGGATGGCTCCTTGCCCGGCCC
>RJWK010039599.1:0-20318 GCA_004363435.1 Platanista minor | reverse complement strand
AAGTCATCCTCTCATCAGCCTCGTCATCATCCTTGTCATCAGTATTTCTAAAAGTTACCCTTCATTAAAACACTGCTTTCTGCACTTTACGTGTAACATTTGACTAATCTTCACAACATTCTTTTGAGACAGAGATATATGTCATTCTCATTCTGCAAACTAGGAAGCTGAGACCCAGTGGTTAGTAACCTGACAGTAGTCACATAACTAGAAAGTTGCAGAGCCCAGTTTCAAATCCAGGCCTCCGCCATCCAAAACCCATTCTCTTAACTAAAAAACTAAAACATTGCCCATTTCCTTTGCAATACGACATGTGAATGTTGCTCAGAAATGCTCATGACTAAAATCCCTATCACCATCTGGGCCCATCGTGAGCATTTTATTCGTACCACAAATAACTGTAGATTCAAAAGGACACCAGCAACTTCACCCTTGCTGATCCCCTTCTGCAGAGGTGAAGGGTTAACAAGCTCACCCATGGTGCCCAGAGCGGAAGCATTTAGTGAGCAGCTGGGGAGACCTAGTGCCCTTATGCTTTTAATGCATATGTATGGCATCAACCTCGCTAGCCTCCTGCATTTGTTTTTGTGTGGGTTTTCTTCTCTACAAGGAGACTGTGGAAGAAGCCAGCTGGAAGTCACACAGCCTTCAGCTTGGACTGTGTGTCTTCTCGGAAATAGCCCTGGTACAAAACAGAATCTGCTCCTAAGAGATTACAAAGATGGGGTTCTTCATAGACCAGAAGAAATAAAATTAAATTAAATCAAAAATTGCAAGAGGACTATCCATCACCTGGAATTTACAGTGGGCTAGGTATCCTTGGTCAAGAAAAGCCATGCTAAGTACCACTGATCTTCCTTGCAGCCAGTAGTGGTTACGAATGGATCATGGTGGGAAGCAAAGCAGTAACACACCTTGTTTGTCATAAGGGGCCTTTTATTCTGCTGCGATGCCTTTTAAAATTAGAGGAGCCTGGCTGCATTTCAAAGAGGAATGAATCTCTTATCTGGCTAGACCTACCACACTGGGTGTAACAGACTTTGTTCTCTGAAGTTCCCCAAAGTCCAGAATGGTGCTTTAAGGTCATGAGTGAGCTTGGCATTGAATTAAGAGGGCAAACCTGAACAAAAAGTAGAGTGTTCGCTTCTTACATAGACGATCACTTCTCTACATGACAGCTCTACTTGTGAATGCACCAAACTAAAGAGGAAATGCCACAAAAAAATATTTTTCTGGGCAAGACAAATGGAAGATGTAAAACCAATTCAGGGTGAAACTGCATTCATGAAGCGATGCAGTTAGTCATTTTCATTTGCTCTCAGAAAAATGAGCATAACCAGGCCCACCTGTCAGTCTCTCAGGTTTTCTGTATAAACTAGCTCACTGCGTGTGAATTGCTCAACATGATCCAAATATGCAATTTGCAGAGATCTGACTACAAATATTATTTTCAGAAAAATTTTAGACTCATGACTTGAAATATAAAGATTTATAAGTACAGAATAATTGAAGGTTTGCGCTGCTTCACTTTAGAAGACTTTGCAATGAATTTCTGTTGTTAATAAGGGGGCAAAGTACCATTTGAGTATCATGAAAAAGTATTCTGACAGACCTAAACAACAGAGTTTTTGCATACATTATGAATTTGAGTTTGAAATTATAAATTGTAGAGTCAGGGCAGAGCTGTTTTTCTGCTCACCCCTTTATCACCAGTACCTAGCACAGTGACTGCCCCTGGTAGAAGTTTAATAAATATATTTTTTTAAATAAGTACATGAAAGGAAGTAAAGAAAAAGAGAGAGAGGAGGAAGGAAAGAAAGAAGAAGGAAGAAACTAGTCAGTTTGAAATTATCATATGTTCAAACAATTAACAATTACTATGTCAAACCACATAGTATGTGACACACTAACAATATAATTCTTCTGTCATAGATATGCTTCATAAGAAAAGACAAGCAGGTTTGGGTAGAAAGAATTCTTATATTGAAACTTGGTAATTGAGGGCAAAACTGTGATGTTCTTTACAAAGTATAAATACCAGTATGTTCAGGGATCTGCTGCCCTCCCACCCACAGTCCAGCCCCCAAGCAGAAGAATCATGACATTATAATCTGGTTCAGCTGAATGAGAGCAAGAAAAGAACACTGGAGAACAGTGTATTCACCAAAAATTCTCAAGAAAAGCCACTAATAGATTTCCTAGATGGAGGAAGTTGGAATTCTTCAAGAAAAATGTTCTCCTCCTCATCTATAAGTATCCAGGGTACAATTTTCTAGGAAAGTTAGAATAAATTCTTGATTCTTTTCATTTATTTACTATTTTTTGAAATGGAGTTTGGTTTACTAGCATCTTCCAGGGGTGACCAATTAATTGTTTTGATTTTTGCATCATTACACACTCACTGATATAAATACATTTATTGTGCATCAGTCCATTGCAGATATTGTTAGTATTGATGTTCAAAATAGCTAATCTTTTGCTGGTGGGAGCTTCGTCAAGTTACCTCCTTAGTGTTCTCAACATGATAGTGTGGACTTTGATGTTGAAGGCCATCTTGTATGTTTTCCCCTTCCCCTACCCCTGACCTGGAATCAGGCTTTTCTCCAAAAATTCATGGCTCCTTTTAGAGGGAAAAGTATTTAGAGACCACAAACTGGGCTGTAGACGTGTTCATTATTACTAGATTGCACATTGTTTCCAGACCTTTTCAGTGAACAGAGCCAAGAGAAAAATAGATTTTTAGTATATAAAATCCATCATGAGTCCATAATGATATTTCAAATCAAATTCAAGACCCCAGGGATTTTGATTTACTCCTTCTTTCTTATTCCTTCTTTTTTTTTTACTACAAATTTTTTTTGTTCTCAATGCACTGGGAATTGGCAATTTTATCATTGTGTAATAATTCACAGTTTTTGATGTCTGATATTAATATTGCTGTAACATTTTCATTTGGTTATCATTTGCCTGGTTTATCTTTTACATCTTTTATTTTTGAAAATATCCAAGTTTTTATATTTTGGAATTATCTTTTGTAAATAGTATTTATATTAGGAACTAAATTTTTCTTTTCTTAATTATATTTGTCATATAACTGGTGAGGTTAATCCATTTATATTAATTATATTATTGATAAATCACAACTGATTTCTACCACCTAATGGCAGGCTTTCTATTTGCCTTATTTTTCCCTCCTCTTACTTTATTTGTAATGAAATTTTTAAATCTCTTTGGCTATTTTTAAATCTTCTATTTGTCTTTGATATTATGTAGTACTGTCTGTTTGGATTTCTTTTCTTTTATCTTTCTTTTCTTGGTGTAAAGTTTTCTTCCAGTATCTGTGGATTTGTATTTTTTATGAGTTCTGAAAAATTATTAGTTATTATCTTTTCAATATTGTCTTTCCTCAGTTGTCTCTATTCCTCCTTCATACTAATTAGACATAAGTTATCTCTTCTCATTCTATTCTCCATGTTTCTCAATCTCTCTTTCAAATTTCCCTATTCTTTTTATATAGGCTACATCCTAGGTAATTTCATCAGGTATATTTTCTAGTTCATGAATTGTTTCTCCATGTATATCTAAATTTCTCTTTAACTCATTCATTGAGTCTTTAATTTTAAGATTTATATTTTTTATTCCTAAAAGTTCCATATGGTTCCTTTTGTTTTTCATATATGATTGGTCAGTTTTGTAACTTTTATTTTCTGTTCATTGTTATTATGTATTTGTTTAATTGATTTTAATCATTTCACTTGTAGCTATTTTATATTCTGCATATGATAATACCAATATTTTAAAACTTGAGGTTTTACGTATGGTGTTTGTTGCTTTGGCTTATTTTTTATGGTGGTTTATATATTTTCTTTGGGGTATTATTTATTCATGAACACTTATTTTATTTAACTTAACCTGTAGTGATTCCAGGACCCGAATTGGTAATGCTTCCAAACTGACTTAACCTGTGGCCATTCTAGTTCCTATTAAGAGAACTCCATGTGGGAGTTAGGGGTTTTATTTCCCCAACTTTCACAGTCTCAGGTCTTATCTCTGCATAGTGGTGGTGATCTAAGCATCTGATCTCAAGTTCACCTCCCAAAGATTTGTTTATTATTCACTGCTCTCTCCTATAGTCTTAGATCCCTTTTTCTTTCAGTTTTTTCAATCTTATTTAATCTTATTTATATCCGAATAAAGATTGAGTGCTAGTGAGTTCAGGGTTACATCAAAAGTTAAGGTTATTGTCATATATCCAGGATCTAGTTTTTTACATCAAATGTTTCTTCAAATTATCTATTCTGATATATTGCCAGAAGCAGGAGACCCAATCTGCAAAACAAGATATTTTAACATGAAATTAAATTATTGGAAAGATATCAAAAGCTCAGGTTACCCCACTTTGGTTTACATAGAATTATACAAATCATTGAAACAATGAACAGAAAAGAAAATCCTTATGGTAAAAATAAGAGTGGAGTTTCTTTACCAGTCTAATTTTTTTAATTATTATTATTATTTTTTTTTTTTTGTAATTCTCAGAGCTGTAAAGACAGCATGGGATAGAACTGTTTCCTAACCAAGAACATGGTGTTATACATAGTTACATAAGCAAAAATCTAGAAATAAGCATTAACCTTAAAACACCCTTAAGTTTAGAAAACATTTTAAATAAAATCTACACTAATATTACTGATATTAAATAATAATTATTGATATTAGGGTTTATAAAGTGCTTTTGTATCAGTATCTCACTTGATCATCATGACTTTCTGAAGGAGTGAACACTGTTTTTCTCCTCAGCTTATTGATGGAAAATTGAGAGCCCGTGAGATCAAGTGACCCACTGACTGAAGGTCACATAGTGACAGAGTTGGGACACGAAGCCAAGAGTACTGACTCCATTCCCTGGGTTCTTTCCACTGCATTGTCTTGAAGATTTTTTTAAATGTTAATGGAATTAACCTAGATGGCAAAGATTCTCCTGTCCTCTGGAAACTTAGAATTTTAAAAGTGGCCATCAAAAAAAAAAAAAAAAAAAAAAAAAAGTGTTTCCCTGGTGGCGCAGTGGTTGAGAGTCCGCCTGCCAATGCAGGGGACACGGGTTCGTGCCCCGGTCCGGGAAGATCCCACATGCCGCAGAGCGGCTGGGCCCGCGAGCCATGGCCGCTGAGCCTGCGCGTCCGGAGCCTGTGCTCCGCAACGGGAGAGGCCACAACAGTGAGAGGCCCGCGTACCGAAAAAAAAAAAAAAAGGTAACAAAATGATAAAATACATATATAATTACCTACACGGCAATGAAACTTGCAAACCAAACTTGACACGAACAGAAATCATAGGTGGATGTGGCCATCACTTTTTATTGATATTCTAACCAAAAGCAAAGCAATGAAACTGGGCTGGTTAAGGTTCATGCAAGTACAATATTAAAACATTTATAAATCGGCAGAAGCTGACCTCATCCTTAGCTTTCGGGCTCCATTTCATAGGCTATATTACTAATTATGGTGAGACGCTAATAGAAAACACACCTACAAGAAGGCCACAGTCAGTATGACTAAGATTGGAAAGTCCTAAACCTTAAATCATGTATGTCCTCGGAAGACTCTATTTGATTCTGTGATCACTGTTTCTTCTACCATCCCAAATCCTAGAGGAATCTGAGGACCCTGCTACGCACCCTCTGGTTGCCTCTGAGAAAATAACACTTACCTGGGCCCGGAGCCTACTCCCTCATTGTCCCACTCATCACCAAGGGCTAGATAAGATTCCCCCATAAGGCTCCTCCTGATACTATCTGGAATATCTAAATAGCTCTGAGCCTCAGGAAACCAATCTATGTCACAGTGTGCCAAATGCTGGAAATCCAACCACCTACACCATGGACTCTGGCCCATGATCAATAGACAAGTACCATCCTAATGCCATTTAAAAATAAAAAAACTGATGGTTAGTTCCACTGGGGGAGGCTAAAGTGACCAGTGCTGAAACACGATACAGCATAAGGATCTACTGTTCAGTCCTAGTCAGGGGCAATCAGTATTTACCTTAGTAAAGGCACCTAGTTTACATACTAGGTTCAGAGCTTGCTGGGCCCCTGGGAGAATTGTCTGACACCACTTACCTGACAACTTCCACTTGAAGAATATCATCCTCAGATACAAATGGTAGAAAAACAAAGACTTCCCAGGTTACAGTGTGAGTCAGAGGAACCACTGGACCAGAGCTTAACTGATAAACAATGGCACCTACTTCAGAGGAGCTTAGAGCCTAAGAAAAGAATGTTTACAATCTGCTCATCCCATCCTGTAGCCATTCTAAGTTATTTTCCATGCTACCATTTAGATCCCTAGGACCCCTGAATTGTTAAAGGCATTTTCACTACAAACTCATGGAAATATATTGAATAAGTTTTGCTAAATGTTACAGTATATATAGCAGTGGGCATACTACATGAAAACTATTCAAGAAATATACTGAAACATTGAAAAAATAGAAAAGTACGCACTTACGGGTTCAAACACTTGTGGTTTACAAATTTAGTGTCAACAGACAAAGGTTTAAAATTGAGACGTCAGCTGTCCAGAAACTCATGCGTGCCTATAACAACCACACAAGCCCAGTGGGCTTCCGCTCCGGCTCGTCTGAGCAATGGCAGAGCTAAACGTGGTGGAAGTGCAGTGCTGCACAGATACACCCAGCTACCATGTGCAAATCTGCAATTGTTCCAAGAATCGTCCCCAAAGTCACGTATATTTATTCCACATATAAGTTAGGGAGTGGATTTCCCTAATTTGGCCCAGTGCCCCTGCAAATTGCTGCTTCTTTGTCATTAGTAATGTCACAGCTGTTCTTGTCAGAAGGAGGACAAAGAACAGAAAGACAATCCATTTAGGCTTCATCCCTTGCTCTTCCTTTTAAAAAGGAAAGAAGAAAAAGGAGCCTGTTGCTCCTTGTACGTTTGTTCACGTGCTCTTGTCCGTACATGATACGCTCTCACATCAGCCCGGTTCTTGACACCACGCAGCCACACAGAATGATCTAAACCAAGGGTCTGCTCACACCCTCTGATGGAGAAAGACCTGGCCCTTTACCCCTTGAAGTGATGCACTTATGGCCAGCTGGTAAAGTGGCTAGTACAATTTTCTAGCCTGAGCTAAACAGGAAGAAGCAGAGTGGATCACAGGTTCTTAATGGCTGTACACAAACAAGTCTGTTAGGAACAAAGTGCAGTTGCTTTTACCAGACCTTTCCAGATCCGCACTTTGGTGCAAGATTTCATCTTTTCTTCCGTCTCCCTTATGCTCTTTGCCTTGCTCCCTCCAGAGTGCCTGTTCTGGCCCTACTTCCTTAAGAAACTCCTGGTCGATGAGAGAGACTTCAGAACCCCTTGAACAACTAAACAATTGTATCCCACCCTTCCTGAAGCCAGCAAGGATGTTTGCAAAAACCCAAACAGCCTGGGGAGGTGTCAGGAAGCGAACCAAGGAAGGCATGCTGTTTATAGGCCAGAAACATTGCAGAGATTTTATTCTGGTTTGCTTGTTTGGATTGCGAAGGGAACTCAGCCCCTCCCAGGGAAACGCTGACAGTCTACAGGCTATCATTCAGACAGACTCCCTCTTTCATGTCTGGCCGCAAGCCTCAGGGGGCCCAAGAAAGAAGACGAATGATGAAAGGATGGCAGAAATCATCTCTTACCTAGTATAGGATAAAGGAGAAACAAGGAAAAAATTAGAATAGACTCCACAAACTCTCTAACATACTGGCACTTGCCAAATGCTTTGCCTACTCAGATACTGGAGACTTCCTTAATTTGGAAATGTCATAAAGCTTTCATTGCCAGAAAACAAGGAAATATGCTACAGAAAACAATGCGGGCAGCATTTGGGAGCATACGAGAGACAGAGACTCCCAAGAAATAGTCAAAGAACGTTGAAGCTTTCTTGATGGAAGAGCGGATGAAAGAGTTATATTCCCATTGCGGGATAGAAAAGAGAAGTACATTATGGAGATGAGACGCTGGAAGTTTGAAATTTTAGAGCTAAGTCATGCCTTAAACGTCATCTAGGAGAACTTTCAGGCTTTCAGTATTAATCATGCACTGGAGACAGATGATCCTGTTTAAGCAAACCAATACTCCAAGGGTTAGACTGAATGACACTGAGGAACTCAGAAGTCAGGAGAAAGGGTCCCTGTTTCCTATGCCCAGATAGTAAGTGACGTTGTCCACAGACGGAGACCCACCGGGTATCAGGTGGAAAAAGAAGAAGGAGTCTGGAGCCCCAGAGTCACGGAGTAGGGGATGCCAACTAGGATAAAGCTTAGGAAGGATCACTGAAGGTGAGTATTATTTCTGGAGTCCTTCACTTTCCCTCAAGCTAGTTAGTATAAGATCATTACAAAAATGACAGTAAACCCCCCACAACTGAACTTTCAACATGATTAAATGACTGTAAGGATTTAGTCTGAAGAAATCATCATCTTAAATGGCCAAGGGTTCAAACCAACCGTTCCTTCCGGGGTCCCAGAATAACCAAAGCTGTGCAGTCAGCTACGCCCTCAGCTGGGTTCACCCGTGCCTTCTGCTTGGTGGGAGAGCTGAACTTCTTCTCACTTTCCTACTTCCTAGTCACATGCTCCAGACCGCTTTCATGCCAGCCACTCCCACCACAAGAGCACGCTGAACTCCAAAACTGGACATCTTCCCACGCACGTGAGACTATCAGATCAGAAGAAAGGGAACTACATTATTAGCCACATCTCAGCCTTCATTCGAGTCCCAACCTGCTGAAAGACGAATAAAGGAAGCCATGTTCCCACTCAACCTTGGCTAGCATACCTGGGGCCCTCTGCTTTTCATAACCACTTGAGCTCCCAGGGTTCTAGAGTTTTGTTTGTTTGTTTGTTTGTTTGTTTGTTTGCGGTACGCGGGCCTCTCACTGTCGTGGCCTCTCCCGTCGCGGAGCACAGGCTCCGGACGCGCAGGCTCAGCGGCCATGGCTCACGGCCCCAGCCGCTCCGCGGCACGTGGGATCTTCCGGGACCGGGGCACGAACCCGCGTCCCCTGCATCGGCAGGCGGACTCTCAACCGCTGCGCCACCAGGGAAGCCCCCAGGGTTCTAGTTTTTGCTTTCAAAGACGAAAGTAGGAAAAGGAAATATCCAACCCCAAATAGCTGATATCACTGTGAAATAGTGCTCTATAGGAATAAAATAGCTTGGGGATTCTTTAAAAATATCCATTAGGTTCTTACAAAGATGGTGTCAAACAATCCTTGGACATATTATTACGTAGATATGCTGTAGACTAAAACATTTCCCCCTTAAACACGGTACTGTTTCCCCTTCCTCATACTGGGTTCAGAGAATGGTGTTTTTTCTCCTGTAAGCATTGTTCGTTTCTCCCTCAAGTCATGCTTACAGAAGTCAACTCAGAAAAAAAAAAAAAAAATTCATCACAGATTCAACTTCCTGAGTTGACTTCATGAACTAGCTAATATGTCATTGTCTCATCACTGAGTCATAACCAAAATGAACAATGAGCTTCACTTTCCACAGTTTCCTAAGACAGCACACAGCACATTGACAGTGATTTTCAATTCTGTAGGATGTGACTTAAGTTCACACCAGTGGTATTCAACTTCCGCAGAGCCTTTTGTATTAAAAACAATGAATTTCCTTGCCCATCTAAATGTTCAGACATCAATAAGTTGACAAAGTATATTTGTGCCTTACAGTTTTTATGGGCTAAATGGTATTCTCCCAAAATTCATACGTTGAAGACCTAACCCCCAGTTATTCAGAATGGAGATGGAGTCTTTAAAGAGGTGATTAATTTCATATGAGGCCTTTAAGGTGAGCACTCATCTAATATGACTGCTGTTCTTTTTTTCTTTTTTTTTTTTTTTTTTTTTGCGGTACGCAGGCCTTTCACTGTTGTGGCCTCTCCCATTTTGGAGCACAGGCTCCGGACTTGCAGGCTCAGTGGCCATGGCTCACGGGCCCAGCCGCTCCGTGGCATGTGGGATCTTCCCGGACCAGGGCACGAACCCGTGTCCCCTGCATCGGCAGGCGGACTCTCAACCACGGCGCCACCAGGGAAGCCCGACTGCTGTTCTTATAAAAAGAGGCAATGAAGATACAGACAGAGAAAGACAGCAGACACTGTGCACAGAGGGATGAGCATGTGGAAAGGCAGCAATAGGACGGCCAAGGAAAGAGGCCTCAGAGGAAACCAACCCTGCTGGCACCTTGATCTTGGACTTCCAGCCTCCGGAACTGTGAGAAGATAAATGTCTGTTGTTTTAGCCACCCAATCTGTGGTCTTTTGTTATGACAGCTGGAACAAACTAATACACTAGTCATCTCATGTACGTAAGAAGAATGTTTGGAAATTTTCAGATTCCATCAATCAAATTCAATGGGATGGCTGGACCACACTGATTTTATTTTGCCGGATTGTTTCATGTTGATCCTTAAGGGAACACAGACCTCCCAACTAAGTGCCTTCCAACTAAGTGGCCTGGAAATATAGGAAAAGGTTGTTAACTGGACTTCTCAAGCAAAGTGGAGGCCGGAAGCTAGTTTACCCCCTCAACTCAAATTAAAATTGAAATGAGAGAAATTGATCCCTGAGCACTTCATTCCTCTTTCCCCTTTGTCTCTTTTCCTTTCTTCCTCCATGATCTTATCTGTAAAAGGAACGTTATAAACCCTATAATAAGCTATCATAAGAGTGGGTGAATTAATATACTTGCATGCTTCTCAAATGACAGAGGATAATAAAATACAGTGGGCTGGGCTTCAGGAGGACGAAGGGAGTTAATATTTACGGAGATCTTACTAGGTGCCAAATACTGTCCTGAGTCCTCAACATGGATCGTCTGTCTCATTAAAATCTCATAATAATCCTGTGGAGTGGGTGGTATTATTAATTTTACTTTACAAATGCATTTACTAGTATTCAGAAAGTAAACATGAATATTTACCACTATTCATAATTTGCTGCCCAACTCACACTGCTAGCGAACAAAAAATCTGAGGGTAAGGGGACTCACAGACCCAAGCTCTAAACTACCACGGTCTGTCCAAAGTTTGAGTTTTCTTGTTCTAGCTAATAAAGTCATGCTAATTTCCCATAGTAGTTTGATACTTGTGTCCATATACAACAGAGCGGGAAGTTATTAATGTATGTGAGGATGTGTAGCCTTCTTCTTCTTCAGTTGGATAGGCAAACAACAGCTGGCAGAAGAAAAGGACTTTAAAAAAACACCAGGAAGTCAGAGGAAACGAGTGTCCATCCACTGTAGTGAAGCACTGCATGGGCGAGTATCAGATGGTACAGAATTCTGAGGGACTGAAGATGAAAAACAAAGACAGACAGGAGTTTCAGGGAGCAGGTGCTCCGCGTGGAGGATATTAACAGTGGCAGAAATGGCAGAAATAAATTTGAGGTTTTTTCCTGTACATTGAGAAGCTACTCTCTACCTACCCCTCTTCCGGATAGTTTCTTGATAAGTAAAGTTAGATACTTGAATTACTTTAAGTTCTTTTTTTTATTTCCGCTGATAACGAGAAAACATTGGCCACATAGTTCCCAGTTATGCTTGGGTAATCTTTTCCACATTATTTTCTAGACTTGACATTCGAAAGCCAAGTTGGAGTCGGTTGCTGTACTTTCTTTTCCATCTGTTACCCTATACCTGACCAAGAGTATGTTTTGACTCACTAGCTTCACCAGCACAAGATTATTGGAAGAATGACGGAAAGGAGCAGAAGTGGATGAATCCAAAGCATGCTGATCCTCAGAAAACATCCGAACATTGGAAGGATAGTCTATCAATCAGCAGAGCTTAGGTTATGCTTTGCAGCAAATGGCACCAAATTGTCAGTGCCTAACAAAACCTTAATCTTTACTCACACAAAGTCTCTGATGGATTCTGATGGAGGATGACTCTCCTACAAGAAGTGGCACCGAATCCAGATTTCTTCAATCTGTGGCCCACACGTTACGTTACAACACAAGCCTTCAGGGTCTGTCAAGCCAGGGGGAGAAAACATAGCGAGTCACATACTGGTTCTACCACCCAACTTCCAAGGAGCTGAAGGTAGTCTTCCTGCTTCTGAAAAGGGGAAGAAAACTGGAATTATTGTTGGAAACTAGTCATGTCTACCACAAATGTGGCAGAGACCACAGAGAGATTAGTTTTTCAATTTGAAGGAAACTATGCTGAATAGGACTCACTGTTTCATGCGCTGTAACAGATGTATGTGGTAGAACGTAAGTTCACTTAACAAGGAGTCTAAACCCTTCCTCGTAATGCTGCAAGCAAGTGTTATTCTCCACAAGCACCCAAAGTGGCAGTGAGGTCAAACACTCTCGGACTCACTCGAGGCCCTGACAGATCCACCTACCAGGTCCCTCGGGAGTGGGGTAGCTGCTTCAGGACTTGACATCAAGCCAGTTCTGAAGCTGATTCAATAGCCTGATTTCTACTTTAAGGTTGAGAAAATCACAGAACATGTCTCAGGACATGGCCCAGAGACAAAGGCAGTTTTGAGCCACAATTGGAGCTTGCCACTGGAAAGGTAGAGGCATGTAAGGTTCTAGAAGCTGAGAAATGCTGCTGCCTTGAGGGAGCTGATAAACACTTATTCAGGCTCATCCATGGACTCGAAGCACAAAACCTGACTCACTCTGTGAGAGCAGGTAAATTAGGTTTCAGGGAGTGAGAGCAGGTAAAGCACAGAGGGGCACAGCTGCCCACATGGAGAATATTGGGAGTGACCAGAGGTGGGGAGAGAGGATCTGTTTTTATCTTTATGGTGAAATAGGATTGTGTTTCTCCATTTGCTGTTTCCTTGAGATACTGGGGAAGCATCCTGATTATTTTCTTTGCTTTTTTAGACTTGATTTGACTTTTTTTTTTTTAATTTATCTTATTGAAGTATAGTTGATCTACAGTGTTAATTTCTGCTGTACAGCAAAGTGATTCAGTTACACATATATATATATATATATATTCTTTTTTCATATTTTTTTCCATCAAGGTTTATTATACGATATTGAATATAGTTCCCTGTGTTATACAGTAGCACCTTGTTGTTTATCTGATTTTTTTTTTTTTCTTTTTTTTGCAGTACGCGGGCCTCTCACTGTTGTGGCCTCTCCCGTTGCGGAGCACAGGCTCCGGACACGCAGGCTCAGCGGCCATGGCTCACGGGCCCAGCCGCTCCGCGGCATGTGGGATCCTCCCGGATTGGGGCACAAACCCGCGTCCCCTGCATCGGCAGGCGGACTCTCAACCACGGCGCCACCAGGGAAGCCCTGTTTATCTTATTTTGATTGACCAAACAGACACTGAGCCGTGGGGGACCAGGGGAGGCCCTGGAGCCCTGGTATAGCTGGTGGTACACACACTTTCTTGTCTTTAAGGAATTACCAGCACGTACAATTACCACCTTCACAAGACATATTGTATTAGTCACCTCAGGCTACCATAAGAATTCCATAGACTGGGCAGTTTAAGCAACAAACACTTATTTCTCACAGTTCTGAGGTTGAAAGTTGAAGATCTGGGTGCCAGCAAGTTTGGGTCCTGGTGAGCGTCCTTTCCTGGCTTGAAGAGCCAACTCCTCATTGTGTCCTCACATGGCGGAGAGTGAGAAGACAAGCTCTCCGGCCTCTTCTTACTTACCAGGACACTAGTCCCATCGCCCCCGTGGCCTCATCTAAACCTAATCAGCTCCCAAAGCCGGAGTCTTCAAAGACATCACATGAGGAGTTGGGGCTTCAACATCTGAACTTGGGAGGCACGCAGTTCAGTCCACGGCACGTGTCGTGTTCACCCCATGGCTTCGGGATGCCCAGCCTGCTGGTGGCGTCACGGAGAAGCATGGTCTGGCCTCTCTCCACACCAGGAGACTTTTAATCCTATACGCTTAGCTCTCACTTTCATAAAATGCCTATATTCATCTAAAGCTTTGTTCAATTTCAAAGTGAAAAAGCCTGTTTTGCTTTTGCTCTTTTGCTTTCCACAAGTTAATCTAATTCTTCAGTTCTTCAAATTCTTGTGATGGAATCAAATGCCCACCTAGAAATGTTTTTATCCCTCGAACAAATACGTATCATACAAGGCTTTGTGCCACGTGCTCCTCTGGATTCTGAGGACTCGAGACTTCCTGAGAATAACGGCCCTGTCCTTGTGGGGCTCTCATTCTAGCAGACAGAATGGCTGAAAAGCTGGCAAAGACAGGAGTGATCTACATACAGACTGTGATAGGTGACCAGGGGAAGATAAAGATTGATGCTCCATGTAGCAAAGAGCAGTGGGGAGGCTGTTCCCTTACATATGTAAGGCAAAGAAGGCCCCTCAGCAGAGGGGGCATTTCACATATGACCAGAAGGACTGCAGCCACCCTCAGCTCTCAGAAGGGCTGAGAGCTGGGAGAGGAGCATCCTAGGTGGAGCTAGCAAGTTCAAGGCCCTGAGGTCAGGAGGGACTAGCGTGGGCCAGCGGCAGAGAGCGGGGGGCCGATGTCATAGTGGTGCTAAGGAATTCGGGTCTGCCTCCAAATGCCTTGATAGAGGGAGCATTTCAAGAAAACTAAACCGAATACACAACCTCAAAGAGGTAACTTTCTTGCAGGTAAAGTATTTTAGTGTGTATTTATAGAACATGTTGGAAAAGAGGGAAATTTACATGATAACCCCTTTCAAATACATAAAGAGTTGAGAAACTGGTGCCTGGCTCAATGCACAGGTGTTGGATCGTGGGGCAATTAACAATGAGTAATCGACAGCAAGTTACCAAAGGTGCCATCCATCTCAGCTCCTATGATCGGTGGTCCTGATCTCTAGCCTAAACGTGCCTTGTTCTGTTTCTTTGCATGAGTCACTGAACCTCTGGAATATACGTTTAGAAATATGCAAAATGAAAGTAAATTTTTACCCAAGAGCACTTTGCTTTTTTCCCTTCAATCAATCATTTACGTAACAAATATTTATGCAGCACGTACCATGTGCCAAGCCCTAGACTTGGCACGTGGTATTACCCTCGGGATGTAATAGTGAGCAGCACACGTAAGGGTCTGACCGTCAAGTTTACAGTCTGTAAGGAGAGACTCCGCTGCAAGAAACAAAAGTAAATGATTGCACACAGACGTAGAAAACAAACTTATGGTAAACCGGGGGGTGGGGGGGAAAGGGGGGGTATAAACTGGGAGATTGGGATTGACATATACATACTACTATATATAACAGATAACCGACAAGGACCCACCTACAAGCACAGGGAACTCTACTCAGTACGCTGTAACAACCTATATGGGAAAAGAATCTAAAAAAGAGTGGCTATATGTATACGTATGTGTATAACTGATTCACTTTGCTGTGCACTTGAAACTAACACAACATTGAAAATCCAATTTACCCCAATAGAAAGTTTAAAACAATAATAAAAAAAAAAAGAAGCAAATGACTGCAGGGAACTGGCAAAAAACAAGGAGTGTCCCTGCGGAGAGAGACCCTCAGCTTGAAGGAGTGGAGAGGTGTTGTCTAAAGAGACGACATCTTCACTAACCCAATAGAAGGGGGACAAGGGGGAAACTAGGAAAAGAGAAGAGAGTAACTGAGGCAGGAAAAAGCCAAGTCAGCCCCGGAATTCATGTAGAAAGAGCCTAGAGGTGGCAAATGCCCCGGGATCTCACTCCCCATCTGTTAGGGGCTGAATTTTCCCCGTCCCCACCCCCCAGACTCATATGCTGGAGTCCTAGACCCCAGAATGTGGCCATATTTGGAGACAGGGGCTCTAAAGGGGTGATTAAGTTAAATGAGGCTGTTAGGATGGGCCCCAGTCCCATGTGGCTGTGTCCCGCTAGGAGGGAGCTGGGCGCACAGGGAAGCCTCTCTGAGGGCACAGGGTGAGGGCGGCCATCCACAAGCTGAGGGGAGAAGCCGCAGAAGGAACCCACCCTACCCACTCCTGCCGACACGTTGATCTCAGACCTCTGGCCTCCAGAGCTGTGAGGAATCAGGTGGCTGTTGTCTAAGCCCCCCAGTTTGCAGTACTTCGTTACAACAGTCCTAGCAAGTGAACACTCCCTCTAATTCTGTTTTCCAGAAAAACTCAAAGGAACGGTCTTCACTTCCTTGCCTCAAGCTCTTTCCTCATCTCACTCCAGCCTTCACTTCTCTGCATATGTCAGCATCATCTGACAAGGTCGTCATCTTTTTCTTGGCGTGCGTTTCCCCCAGCTTCCATTTTCTCCCCTTTCCCGGTCTTCCCCCTGCCTTCCTGGCCTTGATTTCTCCTGGGTTTTCCCATTCTTCAGGTCTTCATGGCGGGTGTCCCCGAAGCTCAGCCCCCCGCGCTCCTCTGCTCCCCTTTCACTCCCACCCTGTGGTAGGTGGGAGTCACTGAATGTTACTGTTAGAACCCAGGGAGCCCATAAAGGAATTTAAGGACTGGACAGAGACGATCCAATGCACGTTGTAAAGAGACCACTACTCGTGTAGCACATAAAATAAAAGTCAATGTTGGGGTGGACTTCGAGGACCATAGTAAGAGTTAGACACATGTGGTGGCAACGAGGATGGATAGAAGGAGATGAAAGTGACATCCACATGAGGGCTGTTTAATGTATGTAGAGGCTGAAGTCCTCAAGACTCAAGAGGAAGGGAGGAAGGGAAACATGTCTTAATTGTGAGGTTTCTGGGGACCAGATAGTGGTTCCTTTTACCAAAGCAGAAAATCCAGGAGGAAGAAGGAGTCTGGGGGCAGAGCACAGGTTCAGTTTGGAACGTGACGAAGTACCCTTAAGATATGCGAGTGGAAATGTCACGTGGGCCATTAGACGACGTGCATCTGGAATTCATAGAAACTGCTGATTCCGAAATTTAAATTTAAGGGTCACCGTCATACAAATGGTGCTTCGAGTTGGCAACAGTCATGAGCAGGGATAAGATCTCCCTGCAAGAGTGGAGCACGAGGGAAAGGAGACCTCAGAGAAAAACCTGTGAGGCAGCGTGAGATGCAGAAGTTGGGTAGAGGAGGACGAGCTAGAAAAACAGACTGAAAAGAGCCAGAGGCGTGGGGGAAGTATTATAGAGGCATCTGACGTCAAGGGAGCCAATGGGAAGAACGGAAGGACAAGACTGGTCCCGTCAAATGCTGCTAAGAGAATGCTATAACCGGGCCAAGGACTCGAATAGACGCTTCTCCAGAGAAGATGTACAAGTAACCATCGAGCACATGAAAAGATGCTCAGTATCATAACCATTAAGGAAATGCAAACAAAAGCCACAATGAGATACCACCTCCCACCCATTAGGACGGTCACTATATATATATGTAGTATGTGTGTATATATATATATATATATATATATATATATATATATATATATAAAACAGAAAATAAAAAGTGTTGGCAAAGATGCAGAGAAATTGGAACCCTTCCACACTGTCAGTAGGAATGTAAAAAGGTGACGCCTCTATGGAGAACAGTACGGAGGTTCCTCAACAAATGAAAAATAAAATTACCATATGATCCAACAATTCTACTTCTGAGCATACACCCCAAAGAATTAAAAGTAGGGTCTTGAAAAGGTGTTTGTGCATCGTATTCATAGAAGCAGTATTTGCAATAGCAAAAGGGTGGAAGCAGTCCAAGCATACATCAGAGGATGAATGGATAAATGAAATATGGTATATACATACTATGGAATATTATTCAGCCTTAAAGAGGAAGGAAATTCTAACACATGCTGCAAGGTGGTGAACTTTGAGGACGCAGTGCTAAACAAAATAAGCTGGGCCACAAAAAGACAAACACTGTAAGATTCCATTTACATGAGGGACCTTGGGTGGTCAAATTCTGAGAGACACAAACCAGGATGGTGGTTGCCAGGGGCTGGAGGGAGGTGGACATGGGTACAGTACAGAGTTTCACTAAACTGGGAGCAGCAGATTGAGCTGGAGAGAATGACGTGTATACTAGTGCTGTTGCAATGACACCGTGTCATTGAGTGGTCATGATGAAGTGGGGGAGGAGTCACTGGAGCTATGATGGTCAAAATGCCAGGGTCCAGGCCGTCGAGTGTACCCTGGGAGCACCCAGGTATATGACAGAACCAGGGTGGAGAGGAAGACAGCAAACCGAGTGACAGAGTCTTCATTTGTCAAGAAAAAGAAGGGATGCTTTTCAAAGCTTTATCCATCACATTTGCTGTTCCATCACACACACAGGGAGAATGAACACCTGTGGAAATGAAGGCGGAGATTGGGGTGAGGCTTCCACAAACCCAGGAGCCCCAGGGATGCCACCAACCATCGAAGCTGAGAGGCCTGAAGAGGGTTTTCCTCACAGAAGGAACCAACCCTGCAGCACTTGGTCTCTGACTTCTAGCCTCCAAAACTGAGACAATGCATATTTCTGGGGTTTTTAGCCATCCAGTTTGTAGGACCTTGTTGCAGCAGCCTTACAAACTAATTCTTTGCTTTCATGTGTTTCCATCCTCATCTATAAAAGGCATTTGTGGAAGCATGCCCTGGACCCAGGTTTCCTGTCAGGTCAGGTGGGCTTTGCTGAGTCCAAGGAAGAGAAAAGGCCTTGAGAAGCTTCCGTCTTCCAGGTAGGTCATTGCAGGTAAGGGACTCCAAAATAAGTAATGCTATCATTTATTTGCTTCTTATCACCACTGTCAGGTTTACATACATCATCTTATACAGCCCTCACAACCCCATGCAAAGTTAGCCTTATTTTCCAAATAAGGAAACCAGGGCCCAGAGTCATGAAGAATTTTTCCCAGGGTCAGACAAACATCAGAGCTGGAATTTAAATCCAGGTCTGCCTGACTCCACCGTCCAATCCTAAGTGCAACCTGAGTCCCCCAGAGGCTGGCTGCCCGCGCCGTCTCCAGAGGGGACGCCCGTTCTGCCACGGGGACACTGAAATGAGGTCTTCTTTCCTCTCTGGTGCTGCTTCTCAACCTTTGCTTCTTCCCCCTCTTGTTAAAACTCCTGGCCTTTGGGTTAGTTGTCTCATTCTTCCCTTGACCTGTCATCTTCCTCTGACAACCGTTCCAAACTTCCTGGAGGAGTGTGCTAGGCCACAGTGATGTGGCCCCTGCTGGACCCTACAGTCTCTTTTCTCTTTATTGCAACCAGCCCCTTTCCTTCCCTGTTCCCCGTACGTGCCCTGCTTTCTCCAGCCTCCCGGCCTTTGCACACACTGAGCTCTCCTCCCTGCCCCATTTTCTCTCGACGTGGCTGGAAGAAATCCCCTCTGCTGTTCCCACAGCGGCTGGATGTCCTCCTGACAGAGCCCCTGCCACGTCTCCCTTGTCTTCTCTCATCCACTCATGTTCAAACGACTGTGTCAATCACCTGGCTCCGGCTCTGAGGTGGGGCAGTCGAGGAGACGCAGTTCCTGACCCATGGAGCTCACCTTCTGGTGAGAGAAGTGGGCAGAAGCTCACGGGGCCCAGCCCAGAGCCGGGGGTCAATACATGCTTGCTGAGGTCAATGAATTCCGCTTTTGGTGTGCTACTTGACTTTATGAAGAAAACCTAGATTCCTTTCTAAAGCTGGTTGTCTCATGTTTGGAAGCTATTGCCAGGGAATTATTCATTAAGAGAAGTATTCAAAGGCCACATCTAACTTTCAGGTGTGCCATGAAATGGGCTTGAATCACATGTGTGCTCTAGATTCTGTACATAGGCAGCAGGTAGGTGGTGGGCCCGGCGTTACCAAATTCGGGGCAGGGCCCCAAAGCTTTGAAAGCCCAGAGGGACAGGCCAAGTCCACAACTGAGTGAAGGGTGTCAGCTGGGGGCAGGGGACAGCGTGTGGGGAAGTCAGCCCCATTGAAGGCCAGCCCACTCATTTCCATGAGGAAAACTCGGGCCAGCAGGGCAGAGGGACCCATACTTCAGAGAAGCCAGAAATCTGCATTTTAAAATGATATCTCCAGACACTTTCTTTAGTGCTGACAGCAAGTCCCTGCACGTTAGAATCGAATTCGGCCCGAATTTGGCCCATAGCTATCAGTTCACCTTCACTGGCAGAGCATCACCGCCTCTTCCTCTTTGTTTGGTTTTAAGACCGGCCCTTGCCTCCCCCTTCTGCCGCCTTCCGGGGACGCTCCACGGCCGACTGTCGTTTCAGCTCCTTACCAACATCGGAGTCCTTGGAAACACCCCAAGGACAGAGAGCTGGAGTCCAGCAGTGACGCCAGGTGAGCGGTTTTCTCAGGCCACACACCTGCACCAGGGCTTCGGCACGGGGAGTGGCCTTGGGGAGGGGGGAGGGGGGGAGGG
>RJWK010039598.1:0-10406 GCA_004363435.1 Platanista minor | reverse complement strand
CCTATCTTCAAAGTCCATTAGCTCAGCTCCAGGTCCAGGATGTCAGAACAGGAGTTGGGCTAAAGATGCTGCTCTGCCCCGGACCAATAGGAAGGATAATGGGTTGGGGAAGGCAAGACAACAAATAGCCCCGGGCGCCAGGCCCTGGTCCTAACCACACTAACCAGAGATTCTGACATCGACATATACAAACTTAATAAACCTCCCTGTGTATCTAAACTTGAGATTCGTAAGAAAATTTCCAAGCCAGAGGAAACAGAAAAACATTTAGCCAGTCTCTTCAAAGCTCACAATTTCATATCCTTTAGGCAGGTAATGTTTTTCTAAAACTGCAAAACAGGTGGCTGTGTATATGTGTTAGGAGTAGGGACTGTTAACCATCACTCCCATTTTGGAGATCTGAGTCGGATCTGCCTGTCCCTGACTGAATGTGCATCTGGGCCTTGGGGGGCAACTGCAGCAGCCAGGGTCAGCTGCGCAGCCACGGCCCGGAGCATCCCCGGCTGGGTGATGACGTGGGAGCCTGGGAACGTCCTATAATAGAATGCCTCCGGGCAGAGCCCATTGTTCCCTCTCCCATGGGCCACTTGGAAAAGGCCCAGCTCTTGGGATATTGTTACACCCTAGCTGTGACCAAGGAACAGGTGTGGCCCTGCGATTTGGTATAACTGAGTAACCCAGAGTAACAGGGGAAAAAGACACGTAGAAAGGAACGCGTTTTTGAAAAGGGCAAAGTTTTCATCAGTAACCTTTGCTCTCCCTTCCTCCATTCTCTGAATAACAATGAAACTAAACAAAAGTGAATTATATGTCACTAACAATCAGATACTTTCACTAATAAACAGGGGCAATAGCTGATGATCCTAAACAGCAAGGTTCTCAATACTGAGGCTTTCTAGCTTTGGTGGGTGTTTGGTCTTTAGTTACGCACACAGACTTGTCTGATGTTCTGGGAACTTGAGAACATCAAATCGAACCACGAAAAGACAAGAGAAAGATATGACTCAAAGAGATGGTGAATACCCAGCATCCTTATCCTCTCTTGGGATCAGCAACCCTACCCTGGGTGTTCCTGTTCCCTCTCAGGCTGACACAGAGCAAGCAGCTTGGGCCGGGCTGCTCGGTCTTAGGCCTGCTGCTTGCCTCATGCCTGCCTCGGGCAGGGTGGATGGGAGGAAGTATGTGTTAAAAACCGAGGGCCTGGGTTCCAAGGCCATTCTTTTATTTTTTCCACTGTTTTGTAGACATTTTTTCCTCTAATATTTCTTTCCTCATATTGTTTAAAATAGCATAACGAGTCTAGGAATTTAACTTTAAAAATAATTTTGAAAATCATTATTTTTAATTGTCACTTTATATAAAGTGAATTCTAGCAACAGATTAATTTCCTGATTGCATCTCACTGCTATCTCTCCCCTTGATTTACTACAGAACCTAGAAAATACTAATCACTTTAATTGTACGCCTGTGGACCTCACTGATGGGAAACGAACCTGCCCAGTTCTAGGTTCTAAGCTCCTCTGGGTTAGCGTCTGTTATATATGTATTTATTTTTGATACATAGATTCTAGAAGACATTAGGCCTCTAACATACATACGTTAGGGTCATTCTCTTTAACTGTTGCAGTGACGCTGTGCTGCTGGCAAAGGTAAGGGTCGGGAGATGAAGGTGCTACAGCGAAGGACTTAAACAAAGGAGATGATAGAAATGAAAATACCCCAAGGCAAAACTGCTGAAGACCCATTAGGTACTAAAAACAACCCCATACAACATTCAACACTGAGGATCTTATTAGTATTTCAACTGAAAACAAAAAATCTGAGGAACCTGTACAGGGCATTTCAACATGCGAGGGTTTCCCTCATTTACATAGAGCCCTGGACTTTTGGAGCCGCATCCACGGAGAGCTGACAGAATGAGAGAAAGGCCGCAGGCCACGGACCAGTCTTGGAGGGCCTAGAAGCTGCCCTCTGCCCCGGCCCCTCCCGCCCTGCCTTAGGTGGGCGGAGTCCTGCGCCCAACGTGAGGGCAGGAGCCCCTGGGCAGGCGTTTGTGTCATGGGGAGCTTTAGCAGCATGGAGGAACATACAAGAGTAACGGAGGGAGGAAAGGGAGGGAGGAAAGAGAGCCAGGACAGGAGGCGATGAAGGAGAGGGGTGGAAGGGCAGACAGGACTTGGGAAATGGAAACTCAATGCTAATGCAAAGAAAAACCCAAAGAAAATGGTCCTTTTACCTTCCACAGGGGACAAGGGGATATGAAATGCTAAAAGAAAACAAACAAGAACAAAAGTAAACCATGAAAAGTCAAATTAATGTTTCAAGAGTCAAAATAAAAATTACATCAAGCTGGAAAATGAAAGGTGGTGGCGAACACCAGGGCTGATCTAGTAGAGTCCCCTCCTCTCCCCTTCCCCCAAGGCAGCAGGTTCAGGAAAGGCAGGAGGCCCACGCCACGGCCCTTCCCAGATTCCCAAGACTAACACTGGGGTCTTAAGATAATGACCGGGAGGGCCAGCAGCAACGTCCAGACAGATGACACACAGCTGGGAAGGCATCGGTGACAGGATCCGCGGGGGTCTGGGTCACTGGCGGCACGAGGGGAGCCTCTGGGTTCCAAACCTGCTCCCTTTCCACCTTGTTCTGCGTAACTACTGAAACCCTCCATCCAGGGCCCATAATTGCTCCCACACACAGGCCCTCAGGAGGGCAGGCAAGCCCGTGGGTGAAGGTGAAGGGGGCACCGCGACAGTCAACAGGGCAAAATCTTGCCAAGGGGGAAATACTCCCCTGCGTGGCTGTTCAGTACCTGCCGCTGTCTCTGAGTTCCTAGACCCAGGGACGGGCTCGGCCGCCTCGGCTCTGAAGCAGCTCCCTGTGCCTCGGGAGCCGCCACCGGGGGCGGCGGGGGCGGCGGGGGGAGGGTGCAGGAGCACCGAGAGGAAGCCGCGACCTCAGAGCTCGTTTGGGCCTTCGGCTGCCACAAGCAGAGGAAGGCCCTCTGCCAACACGCTGGCCCGCGCAGGGGCCGGGGCCCCCGTCCAAGGCTCTGCTCCCCAAATACTCACTGCTCGGGGCAGAGCTCCTGGGCTTCCCGATGTACTTGAGGATGGGGTTCCGCTTCTTGTCCTCCAAGGCGTCCTTCTCCTTCTTGGAGTTGCTGCTCTGCTGAAACCGGAGACACCAAGGTTTGCAGAAGGTCCCAGTACCCAGCCTGGGCCACTGGTCACTGTGCCACCGCCTCCATGAGCAGAGCCCTAAACAAGCAACTGGGAAGCAGGCTCACGCTTGTGTCTGATCTAGCACACCTGCTTCTGGTCTGGGACGGGAGGGAGGGACAGGGCTGCTCTAGGTCGGGGATTCTCAACGCCTCTCCGGGTCTGCCTCGGCACGGGAGCCGCGCCAAGAGATGATTCTCTCTAGGGGAGCCTGTCACCACCTTCTTGGTCTTCGGGAAGAAGGGTAGCCACTTGTCCTTGTCAGGAGCGGACTGGGCCTTTTCAGCCGTGTTGGAAGGCCGTGCTTCTCGAAGACGGATGCCCGCGTGGCTCATGTAGGTATTGAGGGCGAAGTCCATGGGGGCACTGTACAAGAGGAAAGGGGGCGGTGAGTCGGAAAGCGCCAGCAGGTGGGGGGGCTGGGACCCTGCTTTCCACGAGCCCCTCGCCACCACCCAGCGGGGTGGCGAGGGGCCAGGGCACCCAGAGGGAGGCCCAGAATATTCAGATGGGACAGCAGGCAGAAGCCGGAGAGAAGCCTTGGCTGGCATGCCTCCCAGAAGCAATCGTATTCTCTTCCTACGCAGGACGCTCCCTAACGAGGGGACGGTGGTCAGCGGCAGGACGTGTCCGTTCACCAAAACATAAGCAACTAAGCCATGGGCGACAGTTGAGGCCCACAGCTAAGGTCCTCAAGCATATACACAGGGGTGGGGTGGCAAAGGGATGCGGAGAAACGCCAACCGGCCCCTGCAAGTCCAGGTAAGCTGCCTTTGCCACCACCCACCCCAAGTACAAGGAGAAAAAGAGATGGAAATGATCTGTCAAGTAGCTTCCCACTGCCGGAGATGAAACTGTCCAGAGCTCTGTGTTTAAAACTGTATTTGCCTCTCAATTCGGTAGACAGATTATCCACTTTGTGGATTCAACGAAGCAAATGTTTCGGCCCTGGCTTTCATCTTCTCTGAAACAGACTTCTAACCCCATCTCCTCTCCCTTATTGAGTGTGTGTACGCTCAAGGAATGCACTCTCACTTTAACACCGGCTACTGAGAGACAAAGAGACATGCACATAGGCTTCAAGGAAAAAAAAAATGTGCCAACAGAGGAAATGTGCTGTACCCTAGCTCCCCTCTGCAGGTGCTGCTAACACAGGCTGATTCTATCAGTGCTCCTTCTTTCGGTGGTTTACGAGAAAGAAGTGGGGAGGCAGACACAGGGCTAATGTGGGTGGAGAAGATGAGGCCAGGAAAGGGGAGCGCTGGCAGCTTGGTGCCTTCACACTGAGGAGCAGACCCACGTCCCAGGCAGTGATCCCCGAGCATCAGGGCCTGGGCCTCGTGACCTCCTTGCGGTTACACAGACATCTGGAAACTAAACTTGGACAGACAGTGATCCTCTGAAGCTAGGGACTCCCCTACGATTGGCAGAGATGCAATCAATGCCCAGTAGCTCAACCCCACTCCTTCCCACCTTGATTCAACCACACAGACTCACTCACCTCCTGTCTTCCTCGTATTTGGACCTGGAACGAAAGAAAGAACAGATGACTCAGACTGCAAAGGCAGAGGCTCGTCCGCCTGTGCAAGACTGGGAGGAGGGTAAGTTCTTTCCTAGAGGAAGGGAGCAGGTGATCAAAGGGAGGAGGGTGATAAAAGGTCAGACTCAGACTCTTGGTCTCAGCTCTGGAGCCAGCTTGGGGCTCAGGAGGTGAGGGTTCTCATTCCTCCGACGGGTTCAATTAGCACAGAGTGATGATGATGATGGTGTCCTTCCCGCTGAAAGGAAGGGGAATGAGGCAAATACGGGCTTCTCGCTTGGTATCTGTCTCAGCCTCTGAAGCTATCACGGAGGAAGGGGCTCCTCTCTGCGTCCACCTAGAACTAAATTAGATGGGTTGGGCTGACACTGAGGCAAGAGGAAGAAGATGAGGGCGCAGAGATAATACCTTGAGACCTGATTCAGAGGAACCTATTTAAAAGAGGTTAATGGTAACAGCAACTAATACTGCGTGCTCACTATGGGCCAGGAACTATTCTAAGCTATTTACATGTATAATATCTACACTCAAAATAATAGGTCTCACATCTCCACTTAATGAGGCTAGCACTTCCTTCTTTTAAGTAGAAGCCTTTATAAAGCAGGGTGCCTGTGCTGTCAATAATAACCCCACATTAACTCTGTGGTGCCTACGACCTCAGAATAGGCTCGATCAGGTTTTGCCGCCATCCCTGGCATGGTCGGGGTGATCAGTGCCATCTGACTGCTAGGGAAGCTAAGGCCCAGAAAGATTTAGGGTTTGGCTGAGGGTCAGAGGGTTATTTTCAAAGAATATACCCTCCCTGTGGGACCTCATCTAGTCTCATCTCCAACCCGGATCTCTTGTCAAATGCCAGATTCATCTATGCAGCTCTCTGGGCTTCCCTGGTGGCGCAGTGGTTGAGAGTCCGCCTGCCGATGCAGGGGACACGGGTTCGTGCCCCGGTCCGGGAAGGTCCCACATGCTGCGGAGCGGCTGGGCCCGTGAGCCATGGCCGCTGAGCCTGCGCGTCCGGAGCCTGTGCTCCGCAACGGGAGAGGCCACAACGGTGAGAGGCCCGCGTACCGCAAAAAAACAAACAAACAAACAAACAAAACAACAACAACAACAAAAAACTACATCTATGCAGCTCTCTACTCAAATCTCCAGTTTGATGTCTAAAGAGCTCAGATTTTGACACGTCCAAGACTGAGCTCCCGGTTTTCTACCACAAAACTGTCCCTCACACAACTGTCCCTAACTCGACTGATGGCACCTTTGTCCTTTTATCCTTTTAGTTGTTTAGGTAAGAACTGTGGAGTCTTCCTTGGTGTTCCTTTCTCTCACATCCTACACATCAATTTTTTAGGAAATCCTCCTGTTGGGTCTACTATCAAAATATACTTGGAGCCGACCTCTCTTCACACCCTCCATCTCCAATTCTCTGGTCGCGGCCCTACTGTGTGGGTTCCCGTAACTGATCTCCCTGTTTGGAACCCCTCCTTGTTCTCCCACCGCCCTCCACCCACCCTCGAGTCTCTCACAGCTACAGTGGCTCCTCATTCACTGAGAGAAAAAAAACTAAAGAAACAGTCCACAGGCTCTGCGAGGCTGTTCCTATTACCTCTCTGACTTCAGCACTGAGCTTCTCAATCCTCTCTGGCCACACTGGTCTCCTACTGTTCCTCAAATACGTCAAGCACATTCCTCCTTTGCCCTGGCTGTTCCCTCTGCCTGGGATGCTCTTCCCCCAAGATATTTCCAAGGATGACTCCCTCACTTTCCTCAGCTGCCCAACTGTAACTTTCTGGATGAGGCTCTATTTGAAATTGCAACCCACTAGCTCAGGTGCTCCTGACCCCCCTCAGCCTCTGCTCTATTCTCCCCCTCCCCCCCCAGCCGTATTTTCTAACATAGTATAAGATTTACTTATTTATTATACACTGCTTTCTCTTCCCACAATAACATAAGTCCCACAAGCACTGTTGCTTGTTTACTAATGTATCCAGGAGCCTAGAACAGTACTTAGCATCAGTGGGGACTCCGCAGAAATTTGCTGGATTGAAATATCACTGTTAGTAGAGACTATCGAGGAGATCGTCTAGTCCAATCCAATCTCTGTCATTTTAGATGAGACCAAGGTAGATAAAATGGCTTGATCTAGATCACACAACTACTCGGGACTTCCCTGTCAGTCCAGTGGTTAGGACTCTGCGCTTCCACTGCAGGGGGAGCAGGTTTGATCCTTGGTCGGGGAACTAAGATCCCACATGTCTCACAGCGCAGCCAAAAAAAAAAAAAAAAAAAAAAAAAAAAAAAAAAAAAAAAAAAAAAGTCACACAACCATTGAGTGGAAAGAAGTACTGGGGTGAAAAATCTACGTCTAAGCCTGCAAGTGTCCTTACAAAGTCATCCCAGGTGCCTGGGACACTTTTAGAAAATAGGACTGGAAAGATGCAACCACAGCAGCTGTGCCAGAAGTTCCTTAATAAGTATTAGTTAGGCTAGTCCTCTGATGTGATTAGTTAAAAAACAGTTCAATTTCCCACGAACCACCTGCCTCCTGAAGGAACTTCATTCCCTGGAGAATCACAGCGTGGTTCTCACACTTAGCATCAGATATGACCTTAGAGCAAAAAGGGAGAGCAGTCAAGAAGAGGCTAGGGAGGGGAAGCAGAAAGCTCCCTGCATTCCTGGAGCCCGCTGTTTGTCATAATCGCCAAATTACTGTCAGGAGCCCCAGGCTCTGCAACTCCCTTGAAATTCCTGCAGCCCCAGCCTGAGAAATGAAGCAGGAGGGCTGGACTCTCCCCATCTTTCAGGGGAAGACGGATCAGGCAAGCAGTGGAAGAGGGGGAGAGGTTGGGAAACAGACCCCCAAAATATGTCAATCTGTGCAGCATGTTCAGGGGGTAGGAAGTGGATCGGAGACTCACAAAATGTCTCCTAGGGCAGCCAGCTGCTTCTCTGCCACCTGGCGCTCGTGGAGAGGGTCCCCATCCAGGTCCAGCAGGTCGTTTTCACCATACAGGCTTCCCAGCCCCAGAGTGCGCTTTGTTCTGAGCCAGAGAGACACACAGAGAAAGAAACACATGTACACCATTGCTGGACAGAGAGTGAGGCATACATACACACACCACAAGAGATGCACACACACACCGCAGGGGAAAGAAAACGGGTGAGGAGGCAGGGGAGGGAGCAGGAGCGGGGGGCGCCGGGCACCTGTAGTCATGGATCTGCTCCTGGATCTCTGGCATGGCTGCCTCCTGAGCCTCACAGAGAACAGTACGCACGTCCTCACCGCTCCGCAGGCGCAGGTCTGCGGTGGGAGCCGAGGGGAGACAGATAGGGGAGGGATGTCAGGAGGAGGAGGTTATATCTGCTGAGCATCTTCAAGCCTCTTAGCTCCCTGGGGGCACCGGGAGGGGAAGCTGGCTTTCTGCCCTCCTGTTAACCAAGGGAAGTGGAGGCCTGGACCTACCAGGTCATTCCTGAATTCAGGACTGGAGCCCTGACATCCAAGTCCCAAGGCAAGGACAAAAACATTTTCAGGGTGTTCTACACTCCATTAAGTGGGGAAATCCTATTAAAGTCCCTCTCTGGATGCGTCCAGATGCTGCGGCCCTCTGACATCATGCGCAAACCTCTGAGAGGCTCATTCTCCTTCCACTGACCCAGGGCCAGCTCTCCAGGCTGAAAAAGGCAAGGAAACCTAACTCCCCACCGGAAACTGGAAAGTGTCTCTCCTGTCCCTACATTCACCCTCTGCCTGTGCCCATAAGCTTTCCTATCATCTGGGCCTGTAAAGTGCCTCTTTTCCAAGGCAGCTTCAAACTATTAGCTCTAGAAAGCTCCCATGATTAGCCTCTCAGACTGACATCCTCTTTCTACCACCTCCCTCAGCTCTTCTAGTCATGGCTTGAGAGTGAGAAGGGAGCCGAGCAACTGCCTCGTTCCCTGGCTCCTCACTCTGTGTGAGTTGAGGAACTCACACAAACGAAACCAGAAGAACAAAAGTACTCCAGAGATCCTGACTCTGCAGGTGGGGTGGAGTGAGGCACTGGTTTCTGTATTTTTAAAGAAGAATTCCCCAAGGGATCCTGATGCTCGACCAGGCTTAGGAATCCAACTTCCTCTTTGTACAGATGAGCCGACTGAGGCCCAGAGAGGTCACACGGAAGGCTGGTAGCAACGACCCCGGTCTTCTTAACCAAGTCTTGTCTCCCCGCGACAAGCTCCCAGGCAGGGTCTGTTCTGTCTGTGCGTGTCCGTAAGCCACGGTGAGGAGTTCTGGAGGAACTGTCCCTATTTCCCCCTATGTGAGAACAGCTGCCCAAGGCAGGGACTATGTCTCCCCGACCCCCCCGCCCCCCGCCACCGCCCCTTCCTGAGGGCCCAGCACAACAAGACGGACACCAAGAGGAGACTAACCGTCCTAGGAGCCAACTTACCAATTTCAGCCTGTAACATCTCTGGGACCTTCACCCTCAGAGGCTAAAAGACAGAAGGTGGGGGTGGGGGTGGGCAGAAGTGGTGAGATCCACACACCCCAGGGGATGTGGGAGACACTGTGCAGAGGCAAGGAGGGCTCCAGAACACTACCTTCTCTCCCCTTTCCCTACACTACCCTACCCTCCACTCACCTCTCTCCAACTGAATTCTAGGCTCGGGATCTGAGAAGTGGAATCTGAGGTGGCAAAAGGCAAGTTGGGACTCTACTCTGAGGGGGGCACCTGTACTCTTCCCACTCTTATTTCAAAGACATCATCAAGAGGCAGGGAATGGAGAGGTTCCAACAAGTGGACTGGCACCAGTTTAGCAGCATGGGAGAAATCTTTATGAGGCGGTTTGATGGGCTTCCCCTCTCCTTCACTCCCAAGGGAAAACGGGCCTTATGATACCACGTCTTCCAGTGAGCACAGTGCCTGGCTTTCGCTTTACGACTACCTGACAGCTGGACGTTGCGGTGGTCCCATAACAGCCAACAGGGAACAACCGGCAGCTCGAACCTCCTTACGCAAGACCCACTGAAGGGGGCAGAGATAAAAATCTTGAGGAAAAGCCGTTTATTCCCCAGTCTCATTAGTCCTAGTAGCTTACTGCCAGATGAATAAAGTCATTTCGGAATTAGTTTAGTTGATCAGATTAGAAAGTCTAAGATGGGAGCTGCCCTCTGCAGGCCGAGGTGCTGCCGCCAGCGGGATCCCTCACACAGCCCTGGGAGCTCTGTCCAGATGCAGAGTGCTCATCCACCCCAGACAGTCTGGGGTCCCCTCCCTCCAAACCCTGCCTTGGGGCAGTAAGAGCACGTCAGGCTGAACTTCAGAAATCTGGGCTCGCCTCTTGGCTCACTGATTTCTATCATGTGATGTCTCTGGGCCTCCGTTTCTTCATCCCAGGGATGGGCAAGGCAAGGACAGTTGAAGGGAAGCAGGGCACTGATCCGGGGGAGAGTAATTAGGACTTGGCACAAGTTCTTCTTCTCCAAACATTTCAGAGAGAGGCAACGTGCACTCTACCTTGCTACATGTGGGCAAAAGAGGTCCAGAGAGGAGATCAATCTTTAGAGTGGAGCTAGGAACAGAATCCAAGAATCCTCTTTAAGAACCTGTCTCCAGGGACTTCCCTGGTGGTCCAGTGGTAAAAAAAAAAAAAAAAAAAAAAAAAAA
>RJWK010039597.1:0-20332 GCA_004363435.1 Platanista minor | reverse complement strand
TAGGAAAACATTTTGGATGATATAAAATTTTTCAAATCTTAATTTATTCATTGTATGCAATTTATTCAATATTGAATTAAAAATTAAGGTCGTTGATGATCTTAATCTCTTACTAACCTAATCTGGTTTAGGAAGATTAATTTGTCTTTTAACATTAATTTAAAAGATTATTTTATATGTGATTTTGTGTTATTTTCCTCTACACATGTCCTAGGAAATTATGTGGAAAAACAAAAGAGCACACTTCCACAATCTATGAAAATAATGATTATCTTACCTAAGCTATAATAAGTAGGATAAGCAATAATAAGTATATGCAGGGAGTACAGTAAATATATGTACAGTATCCAACAATGTAGCCTGGAGAAAATTTCCTAGGGTTTAGTTTACATTTTTTTTTTTTTTTTTTGCTGTACGCGGGCCTCTCACTGTTGTGACCTCTCCCATTGCGGAGCACAGGCTCTGGACACGCAGGCTCAGCAGCCATGGCTCACGGGCCTAGCCGCTCTGCAGCATGTGGGATCTTCCAGGACAGGGGCACGAACCCGCATCCCTTGCATCGGCAGGCAGACTCTCAACCACTGTGTGACCAGGGAAGCCCTAGTTTACATTTTAGATCACTGGTCTATTGACCAATAGCCATAGATGGCTCTCACTGGGAAACTTGTAAACCTGTGACTGTACCCCAAGTACATACCTCCAATCTGAGCCCTAAAACTCAGACTCAGAATGTAGTAAAAGAAAAATGCTTTCTTTGTGTTCTTAACTTATAGTGATTCAGTAAAATGAATGTGACACTGAATGCCCATAGTCTACACCTGTAAATGGAGAAGAAAATTTTGATTACTGTCTACTGAGTCAACCTTACTTAAATAGATAGGCATTTTATACATTTTTATTATATTTTTCTCACTCATCCTCTTCTTTTGAATGCATTTCCAAAGACTCTCTCCACGTATATCATTAAACTGTTTCAAAATACATGTGATAAAATACATCCTCATTTAAATTAATAAACACCACTTATCCCAAGGAATAAACTTTTGTCATTATTGTTAGAAGTCCCCTCTTTTTGAAGAGTATAGCTTCCTCATTCCTCAGCAGTAATCCTATCCCATAACTGTGTTTAAATTTTATCCATTGCATTACCACTTACATTTATGTCTCTAAACAATATAATATTTAGCTTTGTACATTCTTGAAATAAAATCATATTAAACTTATTCTACTGCAACTTGTTTTCTATTCTCTCTATATTATGTTATTGAGACATCTATGCTTCTGAAGGTAGTGTTTATTTTTCATTTATTCATAGCTTTATCATTTGCAACTGTATGAATGAAATGAGATGAATTTATATAATCTACCATTTGTGCTTTTTTGTGTGTCTTGCCATTGGGAACAGTATTTATAAGACCATCCTTTTACAGGCTTCCTGGTGAACATATGAAAGATTCTTTAGAGTGTACATCTGATAAGGAATTGCTGGATCAGGGTATGTGCCTTGTTAACTTTACTAGGTAATACCAATTGCTTTTTCATTTTTAAAAATCTTTGTCTATTTCTTTCTACAGACCAGAAAAGAAATTAGCATACTCTTACATCCTTTGTTGTTTCCCTGCCACTGATACAGGTTGATACTATTAGAAAAATTTGTAGGTTATTATGTATTTTTTCAATGATCTCAGCTTATTTTTAGTATAACAATAGACATTTTAAAATTATTTTATCAATTTACTTCAAATATCTCTTCCAATATCTCTTGAATGTTTCTCATCTCGTAAAAATATGCAAAATTGCTTTCCAACATTTGTTCATATATGTCAGATATTCTGAGACTTATATGCCTGAGAATACTTTTAATATAACCTCATATTTGAATGACAAGTCTATTAAAATTCTATTATCATATATTTATACAATTTGTATTCATTTAGTTAGTACTGTTACTGAAAAATCTTATAATTTTGATTTTTTTTTTTGCAGTACACAGGCCTCTCACTGTTGTGGCCTCTCCCATTGCAGAGCACAGACTCTGGACGCACAGGTTCAGTGGCCATGGCTCACGGGCCCAGCTGCTCCGCGGCATGTGGGATCTTCCCCGACCAGGGCACAAACCCATGTCCCCTGCATCGGCAGGTAGACTCTCAACCACTGCACCACCAAGGAAGCCCTGATTTATTTTTAATGGGAGTATTATTTTCTTCTCTGAGATTTTATAATTTTTTTTTGTCATTGATAATTTAAAATTTTATTATGGGTATGTAGCTCTAAAATGTTTCTTATATCTCCTCTTTAGCATTTTAAAGGATCTTTAACTTTGAAAGATTACAAGTATATTACTGTTTTTTATTCTGGGACATTTAATTATACAATCTATTCAAATATTTCTGAGTCCCAAGTTTTTATTTTCTCTCACTTTATAAATCCTATAATCCAGATATTAAAACTTCTACCTTATATTTTATTTCTTCTCATTTCTATTACATATTTTTTTAATTGATTTAGCTTTTCTTGATACTTCTGCAAGAACTTTTCACTCTGATATTCTAATTTTCCAATTTGTTTTCCATGGGCAAACATTCTTTAATTACCCTATCTACTGTGTTAGTTCAACTCTGTTTTTGCTCTGTGCATTTTGGTTTGATATTTATTATTTTTCTTTTGCAGTTTGTAGATGATATTATTAGTACATGTATCTTTTTTATTGTGTTTAGTATATGAAGTTTTATTATTTTTTCTTCAAAAGTTATAAAACATTTGCTTCTCACTGAATCTGTGATCGATGCAGTTTGCTGATTTCTTTTGAAATAAAAGTATTCCTTTGATAGCGTACAGATTTATTTGTAAGCTCCTATTTCTTGAAGTGAGAATTAGGTAAGGACCAAAGGATACACTGTAGTCTGCATCAAGACTATAGCCACAAAGAAAGGGCTAGGTTAAAATAACTCAAGGGGTAGAGAACTAAAGGCATGAAGAAACATTATTTATTATTCCTCATATCACAGAATAACTTCTTTGGAAGGGGATTTACACTCAGTCTCCCAGGGAGAAACAACATTAAGAAGAAGTACTTCTTTTCAGTGTTTCTCAAATTTCCAATGAACATTGGAACTATATGAGGAAATTTTTTTTTCTTTTTTTTTTTTCTTTTTTTTTTTTTTTTTTTTTTTTTTTTTTTTTTTTTTTTTTTTTTTTTTTTTTTTTTTTTTTTTTTTTTTTTTTTTTTTTTGACTGGGTTGTGTGGCTTGTGGGATCTTAATTCCCTGAACAGGGATTCAACCTAGGCCCTTGGCAGTGAAAGTACAGAGTCCTAACAACTGAACCACCAGGAAACTTTCTGGGGAAGTTTAAATAATACAGGTAACAGTATCTCATCCAGAGATTCTGATTTAATTAGTCTCATTTTTAGTTTTGCATGAATTTTTTTAAAACTTTCCAGGTAACTTCAATGTACATCCAAGTGTAAGAATCACTGTCCATGATTAGATTCCTCTGCTTTGTGTGTAGAGACGGTTAGAAGTGGGAAATGTACATTCTAAAACTAGTCAGTCCACAATTTCTTTTTTCAGCTTCTCATTTTAACCAGGCTTCTGAATTGTCCTGATTTTAACCCTCTGCTGTTCTAAAAACAGAGAGCTGAGATATCACTTGAAAGACAAGTTCTGAATATCCTAAAACAAGGTAGGAAAGAAATAAGGGCAGAATTAGAAGTTTATTTCCTGTATCATACTCTGATGGACATATGTAGTCTGGAAAAACTACCTCCTCATTATAACATTTCCAAGGGAAAAAAAAAAAAATCTATTTCCCAGACTTTAGCTCAGTTATTTTTTTTTCCATGATTTCGGTCTTTTGTTATGGTAATTCTGAGGAAGGAAGTCAACAATTTACACTAATTTAGGGAAAAAAAATGCTACAAATGAGTGAATATAACAAAAAAGAAGCAGACTCACAGATATAGGGAACAAACTAGTGGTTACCAGTTGGGAGGCACGGGAGGGACAATATACAGGTGGCTTAGGGAGAGGGAGGTACAAACTATTGGGTGTAAAATGGGTTTAAGGATGTATTGTACAACACAGGGAAAATAACCAATATTTTGTAATAACTGTAAATGAAAAGTAACCTATAAAAATTGTATAAAAATTTTAAAAAGATCTATGAAAAGCTGTCTAGTTTCATCAGAGGAATTAATTCAGACATTTCTATCAATGTATCTCTTTGAAATTTGGCTTATTTTACACCTTTAAATATTAATTAACTCACTAAATAAACTCACATTTTGAAAAATAGAATATTTCATTTAAAACAAACAAACAAAAAATCCACATGCTATTAGGCATTTAAGAACTAGAAACAGGATTTATATATTTTATATCCATAGTACCTAATCTAGTTATTTTCTAATAGACATCAATAAATAAATATCAGTTGTATAAATTAATGTATTTTCTTCAACATGAAAGCTAACACAACTGAATAAATTAAGGAATTCAGTGTCACACCTATCTATATTATGTGATTTAAGATATATGTGGAAATACACCATATAAGCCTTTTATTAATGATCATATTTTCCAAATTAGTGTAGCTAAAATTCATACATTAAGTATATTTTCAGCCATGTAAATATATTCAGTATATAGTTTCTTTCCATATACCCATTATAGTCAGAAACCACATTTTAAACAAATACACACTGCCTAAATTATCTGTAATGTTATTAATTTATTTGGCATAAAATTTATGGTCTACTTAATTCCTCTGCTTTAATAGAATTAACATTTATGTATGCCTATCATTTCTTTTGTGGTCTTGGATAAGTCATATCATCATGATGGAAATTATTTTCCCCACTAGAAATTGAAAATTGGACATGATATTCTCTTTGCGACCATTCCAGTTCAAAGTGTACAATTCTTCTATGATTATGTTAGATTAAAACATATGAATTGCCAATATTCTACTTTCATTTGACTTATTAAATTAACAATTCCATAAAGTTTTACTTAGTATTTTTGGCCTGCTTTTTATGCATCTGGTCTCACCCAGAACACTATAAATATATTGGGTACTTGGAAATATAGAATTGTTTTTAACCATTGGAATCACTGAAAGTGGAAAAAGCTGAAGGAAAGAACATAGGAAGTAAATCTGGACAGATCATGAAATATTTCCATGCTAACATTTGTCTATGGCTATCACAGAACACAGAGTTACATCCAATAGTCAAGACATGTGGAAACAAATAATTGTGTGATATTATTTGTGATATCTTCCTGGTTTAAGGTGACCCACATCCTTGACAAAATGTAACTGGGATGTTTCCATAGTTACAGTAAATAGAATGTAACAAGCCTACTCATCTCCTTTGTTTTCAACCTTGTGAACTAAGGTTTTCTTTTTCTTTTTACTTTTTCTTTTTGCCAAAATAACCCCTTCATAATGCTATTCAAGTCATTTTCTGTACCCCACCACAAATGTGAAGAATAATTGGCTAATATTTTTCATGTGTCTCCTAGAAGAAAGTTAACTATGATATTGTTTGACTATTTTGACTATTTGATTTGCAGAAAATTTCAAATGGACTCAGTAACTTCATGTTCATAGATATAATGATTCAAAATTTTAACAATATGTATATACACAGAATTTTAATAGTCTTCTCCGTGAAGGTAAGCACATACCCATTATTTACTATCAAGTGTGTCATGTGTTCTATTACAGTGCCTGAGAGTATTGAGGGTATTTAATTCCCCTAAATATGGTACCTGTTCTTTAATGTAACAAATACATAGGTAGGAAATGTGTTTTCTAAAGGTAACCTTCAACTTCAGCATTTTAAAAATAATCATAAATCCAAATTAGTGTAGTTCAAATAAGTACCTTTAATTATATGTTTGTATACGGCAACCTCCTTATTATAACTGACCTTACACTAGGAGTAATGTTGCTCTTATACTCAGTGATGTAGATTTAAAGGAAGCCTATGTATAACTCCAGAAGGTATTTCTCTGTGAAAAAAGAGTCTTTGTATGGAGCCATGCAAAAATGTCCATTCAGTCACACAAATAGATCAGTGGTGCTACACTGTGCTTTTATAAATATTGTCTAGAGAGATGATCATCCGAGAAAACTAGACATTTAGATTCACTTTTGCTTATATCTATCAGTGGATTTTGAGTAGCATCAAGAAACCAAGTCTTCTGATGCAGTAAGTTAGAAGAGTGATATATTAGGAAATGAGTGCTTTACAAATAATATAAATTTAAATGACCGCCTATATATTTAGAGATCTTGTGTTATGAAATTGATTTGCAAATTTCAGAGAATTGTAGAAACTTTTATTATTTTGGTTGGGTCAACATGGTAAAATATATAACTTTTAAATAATATATGTAGTGTGTAAAGAGTGTTTTTATAAGGGCTACTATGTCTACATACATTTACGTGAGAGAACAGAGGTGGTATATTAAACACATAAGTATATATTATTAATTATATTCATAGTATAGGATGTATATATATAATTATCTTACTAAAAATTCATATCATTTTTTAATTTCTTATTACAGGATGGTGAGTAATTGGCTACATATAGGACTTTCTATAGAGGTATATTTCATAACTAGCTACATTTCTCTAGGAAATATCCATTAAAAATCGGGTCTTATAAGTTCTACAACACTGAAGCATGATCTATAAAAATTTCCTGCTCCTGGGTTAGATTTTGATATTAGATTCAAATAATCATTAAAGGGTTAAGTTACTGTAGTACAATTTTAAACAAATAAGTATCATTTATGTCTGATTAATTTTACTTTCTTACCTAGCCATTCTCATGAATCTGCCACAGGTGCACATAAGATAAATCTCTCTTTGATCATGAAAGTGAGATACAGTAGCCTCTGAAAATATTGTCTATTTTTTATCAGATGGATTTATCTCTTTAACTTATTTGCATCTGCTTCCTTGTATCTTACATACAATCAGCAACAACTTTTTGCTACACAAATGTTTTCTTAGGACAATCTTGATAGTCATAATTTAATAATGGGAAATGGAATTAAATGACTTTGATTATCTTTCCATGAGGAAAACAAAATAAAAAATCTACATCAATAAAGTTCATCCAACACATTTTAAATAAAAATGCATAGCTATATGAGATAATTCTTTATTCATAAACTTTCAGTACCAAATTAATGTAATTCTTTGCCTAAATCATTTACTTGTTAATTTAAAGGGAACTTCTAGAGTTTAGAAAAAAAGAAAATATGTGACACTAACTCCTTGGATCAGTATTTTCTGACTTGAAAATCTTTAAAAGGATGTTCAGATGTATGGGACTTACATTTAAATATGGCTTATACAACAGTTTCTTCTGAGAACACGCATTTTTATAATATTTTGCATTCTATGTCATTAAAACATGAAATTATATCTCCCCAAATTAAATAAGATTGAGCTAGGTTAGGGTAGAGCAGGAGAAATTCTCCCTCCTAAGTTCCTTTTCCAATTTAGAGTATATAATTTAGACTAGGTTACAACATCTTTTTCTCCTCTTTAGGATCCTCAGAAACAGGTGATATAATCACACAACCCAGGTACATGAAGGTATTATAAGTATAACAACCAAAGTTATATCATGAGAGGCAATTAAACTGATATACTCCAAATTGGTCCTACTAAGCCATTGCTCATGTCTTTTGATATATTATCAGTTAATGCACTCTGAAATTCAGAGGCAAGTTTTGTAGCACATTCAAAATAATCTTATACAGATGGCATACTATCTTGCTATTAAAAAAAAATATTTCTACGTACCAAAAAATTATATTCAATCCTTAGGTGAAACTGCCATAGGAAATACAAACTTCCTTGAAAGTGCAAGAATTTGTAATCTAGGATTTCAGAGGAGACTTCTAAAATATTATTATATGTTTTGATCAACTGCCTTTCTTATAAACGTCATTTTTTTTTTATCCTAAAATTCACCCCTTGAATTTTACCTACCTCATCTAGACCATTCTCTCTAATCTATTCAGGTTAACTGCTTCAAAGATCTGCCCTTCACCCTCGTCTGCATACTATTAGATGTTCATCCTCCCTTTATTGAGACTTATCTTCTCTGCCTCTGTGATTGATGATCTCCTTGTTCATCTCCTCAGGACTGTATGTTATGGGCCCCATACAAAACAAGCAGCTTTTTGGATCCCTTGTTAAATGGCCTGGAGTAGTAAACCCAAAGAAGAATATGTTGCCTCCAAATCCAGAGGCAAAATCAGTGTTGTGCCTTTTTTTTGGTTGTTAGGGAACAGATGTCACAACTTATCCTTCACCTTAGAAGGAACACCACTGGACTTCTAGAAATTTCACTGAAGTTGAAGGTCCCTGAAGTTTTGTGTTTTTTTTTTTTTGTTTTTGTGTTTTTTGTGGTACGCGGGCCTCTCACTGTTGTGGCCTCTACCGTTGTGGAGCACAGGCTCTGGACGCGCAAGCTCAGTGGCCATGGCTCACAGGCTTAGGCGCTCCGTGGCGTGTGGGTTCTTCCTGGACCGGGGCACGAACCCGTGTCCCCTGAATCGGCAGGCAGACTCTCAACCACTGCTCCACCAGGGAAGCCCCGTCCCTGAAGTTTTGACAGGTTTATTTCCCACATTCTTACATACACATATCTTACTAATGTTAGCATAGTGACTACAATGTGTGTGTGTGTTTTGTTTCTTTGGAGAACTGTGACTGATACAGATTTCGGTAGCAGGACTGGTTCTAAAAGAACAGAATCTTATGGATGAGCTTTCTGGATATTTTCTGGGCTTTCTAGAATCCTAGAATTGGTTCTCTAGTCTGAATAGTTTTAAAGGCACTAATAACCGTATTTCCAGTGCTAAAGAAGTCACTGACCGTCAATGTCATGATGCAGCAACAGAGACATGCAAAATATCACTATTGGGTATTTGTAATAAATACTTATAAAAGGCGTTGTTCTGGGTCACCGTGTATTTGGTACCTTAAACATTTCAGCTAAACTAATAAGTTTAAAGAATTTTACTTGTTACTGCTTTTTGAGTTCTCTCACTTGGTTGCACTCAGATCATTCTTAATAGATACATTGGTTACTTTCATGAAAACTATGAATGTTGTCAGAGTTATACTAAGAAATTTAACTACTATATCTCCTAAATACTGTCTGGCACCTCCTTTTCTGTCACAATTGCTCTTCCTTATCCCCTAAAACAGAAATTCTACTCCTTTACTTGTGAAAACCTGCCATCTCTTTGACACGTAGTGGGATCTACATCTATATCTCTAGCCACATATCTGTATATAACATTATACATATTATATCTATGTTATACATAGATATATCATCATTTTATATGTTGTCACTTTATAGTTATTATAAAAAAAATCTCCATTAATTATTTCCTTTGTGTTTTCCAAGAACAATAAATGTCCTTTTACATGTGCCCTCCTGAGCTTTGATTTGTCTCATTTTTGAGCATGTTCACAAATATATGTTTGATTGTATTTTTGCTGTTGCTGCTATCTTTTTTGGTCAAAATTCATTTTTATTAATAAAAAATAAACATTCCCATTTCAGTCATTATGCTGGCAGTTACTAATTTAAAAAATATAAATAAGCACTTAATAGTCCTGTTTTAACTAAGACAATGAAACTGTGGCTTAAAAAATAAAATTATTCAGCACCATTTGATCATATACCTTTCAGACTTTGTTCTTAAAGTTTCTGGAACTTTCCTGTTTGTGAAGTACAGGAGTTAGATGAGGAACACTCTCTGGGGCAACCAAAGAGACGTTAAGCAATCAGCCTATATTCAGCCTGCTAACTTGGACTATACAATGTTCCCTTCCTCTCCACTCTAGCTCAGGAGGGACATGCTTCTAAGCACTGAGGTATGAAGAGTCCAACTGTTATTAGCTGGAAAGACCAGTTCTAACAGCTAATAATGGTAAATCTCCAACACAGATGCTACTGTCCTTAATGTTCTGTGGTTTTAGGAAATTATGTAAATATTTTGGATTTAGTTCAATTTATTCAGTTAATTTAATAATGTTAAACTACTCTGACAGAGTGTCTGCTGGTTTAGTATACTTATAAAAGAAAAAAAATATGTATATGTAAAATACATGTAGGTAAATCATAGTCTTAAAGTATACTTAGAATACTGCTTTATTTAAATCAAAATCTAACAAAATGTCTTCAATTAGAAAAAGCTAATGAAACTAAATCCAAAGTTATGACATGGGAGACTTGCTCTCAGTTAAAGTTGTATTGCATAGAGAACTTAAAGCCATTCTAGGCAAGGTTAAGGTGGCACCTCCTTATTCTTTACTATACATAATTTCAATCAGGGTTGGGCCAGAAATGAGCATTTCTAAATATATTATTTCAGAAAAGTCCATAGAAGTGTTTCAAAGACTTTTATGCAAAAGAATGTCTGTCTGTCTTTCTGTATTGGTGAGTAGTATGCCCATCAGAATTTCCTAATAACACAAAGACAAAGGCAAGTCCATACACCTGATCAGATGTCAAAGGAATGTGAGGTGAACTTTAGGTCACCTGTAGAGCTTCTGCTAGCCTTTTAGTATATGCTGTTCACCACTGTGAGTCAGGTGGACTTTTGTGAGAGAATAGTGTTTGGTGGCCAGGACCTTTCTGGGGCATTTCTTCCTAAGTGGAATACACAACAGATAAGGGAATAGGGGAGGTAATACAGGGAAGCTACTCTTTCCAACTCAGAAGGAGTTGATGAAGCCCCTATATGTATCCAAGAAGCCCATGGGATCCTCTAGCTGTGAATAGTGTCTAATGTGGTCATCCAGAATGACACTGTGGACTGCAGCAGCATTTTCCTGTACAGCTCCAAAAACTCTGGATAGGGATTCACCAGATCCAATGGCCCTTAGATAAATGAATGGGAATAGATACAATGACAAGACCTCTCACCCAGCGTCTTCTAAACTTTTTCCTCTGATTGATATACTGCAAGAGACTGTTGATAACCAAGTTCCTGTCATTGTGGTGTATCCCTGCTCACATGTCCCACAGCTCACTCTTAGAGGGCCAGGTGTACAGACCAAAATCTGAGGAGAGACCTCGAGAGAATACAAAGTTCATCAGTCGCGTGAGGATGGGTGACAGCATGCCTCCGTCTTTGAGAAGCTTTTGGAGAAGGAGAAGAAGGTGAGCTTCAAGAAATTACCTCTATTTGACAGACAGAGACTCTTAATGGTAAGCTGACCAGATCTATTCTGCTTGAACCTATAGAGCAGCTCCTGAGCAAAGATATTCCCACAGGCATGAGACAACAAGTTGATCCTACTGTTCGGGAACACCAGATGCCACAAAAGCGCCTCCACAATGCTGACCTGCTCAAATATGGAATAGTGATGTGGTCTTGGTTTGTCACTGAAGCCAAAACCTAGGAAATTGAGGACAATCACTCGATGAAACCTGAGGGTCAGACCTTCCCATATCTTGTACCAATCATAGCTGGACGTTGTAAAACCACGTAAAAGCACGACTATCTCTGGACTTCAAACCACACCCAAACAGTCTTGGTAGAAGATGCTCAGTCCCTTTTAGGTAAAAAAAAATTAGCTGATGACTTCCATGAGTGAAGAGTAGAGGAAAGCTGGGGGGGGGGGGCCGGCAGGGAGGGGGGGGATGTGCAGATAAGCCGCAAGGAGGGTCATAGCCAATAGCCCCACCTAGACCCACCACTCCCTCATCCTGATTCTGGTAAGACTTGGGCTGCAAGACTCCATGTTTGGGGGACCCCTGTTACTGCTGTCTTTAAGTGTTTTTATTATTTTTCTTTTTTTTTTTCTAATTTTATTGAGGAATGATTGACATAAAAAATTGTATATATTTAAAATGTATAACTTGATGATTTGATATACATATACACTGTGGAATGATTAACAAGATCAAGACAATTAATATGGTCATCACCTCACATAAGTGATGTAGTTAGCTATTTTTTCCCTGATTGTTTTGATTTAAAGGAATCAAAAGTCATAATACTGAGTCATTGCATAAGTAGGTTACCTTGAAGAGAGTCTTTTTTTCTTTCTAAATTTAATATTAACAATATCTAGACTGGCAATAAATCCCTTGATTTATCCCATTAAGGTGCGTGTTTTTTAATTATGTGTTCTTGTATAAGCTTTATTTCAGCTGTAAGCACTCTTTGGAGAGTATTAGTAGTTTAGCAAATGTTTGTATTTCTCTAACAGTGCTAGAAGGATGTGAAGCATTTAATGATTTTGATATGGAACCCATATTCATGATGAAAACTAAGACAACGTTTCTTTCCTTTCTACACCAGGGATGGCCTCAGGGGTAATTTTGACTAGAGTTTTTCTCACTAAGGCAGGTAGCTCTATTATTGAGGTATTTTTGTTTTTTTTGTTTTTGTTTTTGTTTTTTCCAATTTTGAGAAGAAATAGTAGGCACATTACTTTGGGCTCTCTTAACTCAGTTATGAAACTTATTGTCCCTTCCTCTAATATGCTTGGAAATACAAAAAAACAAAAACAAAAACAAAAAACCACGGAAGCCATTTTCTGCTCATTATGGTTCTGTAGAAATACAAAATCACCATGTCTATTAAGCAAAGACACTTTGAACTCTTCCCCAAAGTGAAGGATTAGTTCCTTCTGAAACTTTTATAAGTGCTACGGCCTTGACATGAAAATTGTTTTAAGTTGGAAGTCACTCAGACTGGCTTATTCTAATAAAAGTCCATCCTGGTGAACAGGCTGCACATAATTGGCAGCAGTTTACCATCCTTTTGGTTGATCTTTGGTTACCTGACCTCCCTAACTTAAAATAATTGAGTCAACAGACCCTGCTTATCACGATAAATAAACTTTATAATCATTCTTCTATCTTCATATGCTTCATTTAATTCAGTATCCTCTTATGGACTGACACAGAGCTACCTGGGACCAATACCAACTGTTATGGTTACATGACTGCCTGTTCACTCTCTCCAAACGCTCTTACCTTCTACTCTTCTGCTAGAAGTACTTTCTCCATTTGAAAATATTGTATCAACATCTCTTTCTGGCATGAAACAGTACTCCAGCTCACCTGCTATATAATTCTTAATCTGGATCTTAAGAAAAAGATCAATATGTACTAAACAGAATAGTCACTGACTTCCATAGACTCCATAAGAGGTAACTAATTTTCTCTAAAAATAATATATCAGAAAATAATTTAGGGCAATGAATTAGCCATAATATAGCTTTAATGTTTATTTTGGGTATACTGGACCTAAAATATATTCATGCTTAGATTACTACACAGTGGCAGGAGATACTCCATAAATTACATAACTCTTTGACTTCTGCTGCTGCTGCTGAAGACTCAGACTTTTACAGGTTTGTGATTTCTCCAAACTCCATGAAAGAATAAACCTCTAACCATTGTGAATTTCAATGCTCACATTCTAATATCCTTGTAGAAGACAATTGGACTACAGACCAAGAGGGGAATGCTTCAGTTACTCTAATGCATAGATTTTCTACTTGAGCTGCTATGCTGTGTGACTCTCTCCACATTTGGGAATAGCACTAAGGACTATGTCGGATGAGCCACTGGTGTGTGGTGAAAAAAATACACAAATAATTAAATCAGAATTTTGACATTTGATTTACATTCATTTTTATGTATTTTTAAAAATGTATATCTTGTATATATTTTTCAATGTACGTTTTGTACTAGAACCATCGGGTATATAAATAATCTGCATGTAAGTATGTATTTATTAAAGTGTACTTTTTTTTTTTTCTTTTTTACGTGTGGAGCTAAACAATAAAGAAATTTGTAGAAACTGCTACTCCAAAGGACTGTTTTAACTCCACAGTTCCAGATGCCTGGGATCCTGTCATGAGCTCCAAAAAGTTGACCTAAAATTGATTTGTGATTTTGAAGGAACTTCCAAAGTGTTTTCTAGAGGGGTTATATATTTTTATCTTTCCATCAGTAAGGTTTGAGTGTTCCAGTTTCTCTACATCCTCATCAGCATTTGGTGTTGCCAGTATATATATTTTTTATGTTTGTCATTCTGATAGGTGAATAGTGATATGTAAACAGCTAACCACCAGAAATTTCTCTCCTAGGAATTTATTCAAGAGAAATGAAAACCTCTGTTCACATAAAAACCTGTACATTAATATTTAATAAAGTTGTTACTTTACTAATAATGACCAAAACCTGGAAATAACCCAAATGTTCTTTAATATGAGAATGATTAAACAATCTTATGGTGCATTCAAATCATGAAATACCATTCAGCAATAAACAGGAAAAAAACATTAAAAAACACAAAAATGTGTCCGAATCTCTGGGGAATTACGCTGAGTGAAAAACAAATCCCAAAATGTTACATACAGTATAATTCCATTTAAATAATATTCTTGAAATGACAAAATTGTAGAAATGGATAACAAGTTAGTTGTTGTTAGAAGTTAAGGAGAAGTGAGTAAGAAGAAAGCAGATATGGCTATAAAAGGACAACATGAGAAATCTGGATGGTTATGGAAATGCTCTGTTTCTTGACTGTATCAATGTCAACATTCTACTTGTGATATTGTCCTATAATTTTTGAAGGATGTCAACTTTAGGAGAAATTGGGAAAAAAGTACATGGGATTTCTCTATATCATCTCTTACAACTGCATGTGAATATACAATAACCTCAAAATAAAAAAGCTTGATTTAAACAGTAATATGGGTGCCTTCCTTTCTATGTCTGGGTAATTCTTCAAAAACTGATGTTAATATTTTTATTCTTTTGTATATCCTTCAGTACAGTAATGGTGACAGAAGAGAAATGGAAGGGACACATGGCCAAATGAAGAGCATTGTAAAGTTGAAAACTCCTGAACTTATTTTCCATCCCATATTATATTAAAAGTTCAATAAATAAAACATTTTCCATATTTTGTAATGTATTTCAATTGCATTTTTGTATATTTGAGTAAACTCTCAAAGGTCAGTTGATTATTTTCACAAATTTCAAGTGACATTAAAAATAATTGTAATCAATTCTCCAGATTGGCCTATTTTTCTACATTTTGCCTCCAAACATTTAAATTTTGAAAGGCTTACTAAGTAACACTTGTTAATAATTTTCCTGAACAAGTTGATTATTCAAATAGTATAGCCTAAGGCAAGGTCTAATTGTTAATTCTCTAGATTGATTAATCTCTCCTCCTATTTCAAGGCAAACATACTAAAACAATAGACATTAAAAATATAACCCTATCTCTCTCCAGAATGATAAATCAAGCATATCCCCTTCATTTTTACTTAGTATCAATAGAAAAAAAGTGTTATAAAGATGCTTTCTTTCATTGTAGTTGAAATTGATATAAATGTTCCTACAAATGTGATATGGAAAATAAAAATGTGTCTTTCAAAGAGTGTCTTAAAATATAAACTTAACTACCACTTTTGAAAAACTGAAGTAGACATACATTTGTCCTACATTTTCTGCTAAATACAACTAAAAATCCTGGATGTTATATATGAAATATTTTAAGACTTAAAGAAAAAGAAGAAGACAGGGAAGCTAGGAAACTTAAGATCCAAGGAACAACACAGTGGTGAGTTCCTTGGGTTTTCTTTTTACCTCATAAATCAAAGACTTGAAGCTGAAAAAGCTGGGAATCTAAAAACACCAACAAGCACAATTGAAAACAGCCCAACCAAAGCTTGCTCTCTCTAGGTAAAGGAGAAACTTAGCAAAAAGTAAATATTTTTAGATAATAACAGTGTTATTCATTGCAAACACCTCAGAAAAAACACAATCTCAACCCTTCCCACACCAGCAAAGCCAATGAGGGGAACCTGAACTTCCAACCTTGAGGGGCTGTAAGGATGTACTTAGCTATATTGTTGGAGTAGTATCAAAAAGGCCAAGTAGGGAGCCAGGGTTCTCACCTCTTCCTGGCAGTAACAAGTTATCTTCTCCCCCACGTGGTATCACTGAAGACAACATGCAAAGCCTGAACTTCCATGTCCACCTTGAAGGAATAGGGTAACCCTCCCTCTTCACAGTAGGTAGTTTCAGAGCATGTCTAGTGGAGAGTCAGGACATTCAACTTTGCACAACAATAACATGTACACATCCACCACAGTGGTTATGGAGATGAAATAAAGATCCCGTCTTTGACCAGCAGTAATGAGGCCCCTCCCCAACCTTGGGTATCAATAGAGACTGAGTGAGGAACCTGCAATTTCACTTCCACCTGGTATTAAGGAGAGAGTACCCAACCTTTCTCAAGCAAAAACAATGTCAGAAAAAAAAGCTAAAAGAGATGGTTTATATAAGATCCAGAGACCCATAACATAATAGGAAAATGTCCATAATAGGAAAATTCCTCAGGGAGTGGCTAGGGTAGCAGAGTAGGAAGACCCTAAGCTCACTTCTTCCCATAGGCACACCAAAATTACAGCTATTTACAGAACAACAATTGGTGAAGAATGCCAGAAGATTAGCACAAAAGATATTCTGTAACTAAAGATATAAAGAAGAAACCACAAGACAGGTAAGAAAGGCAGAGATGCAGTATAGTCAAGACCCATACCCTCAGGTGGGTGACCTAAAAACAGGAGGATAATTACAATTGTGGAAGTTTTCCCCAAGGAGCAAGGGGTCCAAGTGCCACATTGGGCTACCTAAACTGGTGATCCTGCACCAGGAAGATAAGACTACAGAACTTTGGCTTTGAAAGCCACTGAGCTTACTTTTGGGAGAGCCAGAGAGCTGAGGGAAAGAGAGTCCACTCCTAAAGAGCACACAAAAAAATCTCACATGATCTGGGACCCAAGAGAGATGCAATAATTTGAAAGAATCCTGGGTCAAACCACCTAATGATCTTCGAGAGTCTTAGGAAGCAACTGGAGCTCACCCTGAAGACATAGACACTGACAGCAGCCATTTTTGGGAGCTCATTCTACCATGAGGATGCTGGTGCTGGCAAGCACCAATTTGGAATCCTCACTCTGGCTCATTAGCTGTGGGATCCAGTCCTGCCCACCAGCCACGGCTGGTGGCACCAGTACTGGAAGCTTCAGACCAAGCAGTTATCCAAGAGAGGACACAGTTCCTTCCACCATTAGGCCAGGTGCCTTAAGAACCCTGAGGCCACAGCCACCCCAAACCTAGCCCTGTCCACCAGAGGGCCCATGACCCAGCCCCAAACACTAGTGTACTGACACTAGCCACAGGACCCCTTGGGGTCCCACAGCCTGTTGCACAAACCCAGTGCTCACCCACCAGTGGGGCTGATAGAAAATCCGGGATCCCCAGGCCCTGCAACCAGGGCAAGTGCTGACCCACTGTTGGGCAGGGCTGAGTCCTAGGGTGGTTGATTGCAGAGCTAGGGGTCCCAGATCTAGTGTTGTTCTGCTGGTGGGTGAAGCCAGTTCCTGATACAGCAGGCTACAGAGTCAGGGGTGTTCAAAGCTGATGTCAGCCCAATGCTGAGTACGGCTGGATCCCAGGGTGGTCAGGTAAGGGGTCCTAGGTGGCTTGGAGCTTGTGTCTGCCTGCTGGTGGGTGAGTCTGGGGCCCAGGGTGTATCTGGGGCCCAGGTTGTACCTGAGGATAATGCTGACTACTGGTGGACAAAGTCAGATTCCAGGGTCTCTTGCTGCAGGGTCCTGGGCGTCCTGGAGATAATGTTAGCCTAACGGTATTTGGGACTGCAGCCAGCTACCTCATGAGCCAGCCCTACCCACAAGTGGCCAGCAGCCTCTACATAAGGCAGGGTCTGTTAACCAACCAGACTGGAGGCCAGCTCCAACTATAAGATTTCCCACAGTAGTCAGCTAGACACACAAAGGAACCACAGAGCCATGTAGGGGGCAGCCCAATAGCATACAGTTTTGATGACCAGAGGAGTGTGTGTTGCTGGAATACATAGGACATCTCCTATAAAAGGCCACTCTCCATGGCTGGGAAATGAAATCAACCTACATAATACATAGAAATAAAAACAGTGAATTAGGCAAAATGAGACAACAGAAGACTATTTTCCAAATAAAGGAAGCAGTTAAAATCCAAGAAGAAGAAATAATTGAAGAGGAGATAAGCAATCTACCTGGCAAAGAGTTCAAGGTAATGATGATAAAGATGCTGAAAGAATTGAGAGAAGATTAGATGATAGAGTAAAAAGTTAGAGGTTTATAACAAAGAGTTAAAAATATAAAGACAAATGAAACATAGTTGAAGAATAGAATAACTGAAATAAAAAATACACTAGAAGAAATCAATGGTAGATTAAATGACTCAGAAGACAGGATCAGTGAGCCACAAGACAGAGTAGTGGAAACCACTGAAGCTAAATAGAAGAAAAAAAGAATAAAAATAAATAAGGATCATTTAAGAGGCCCCTGATACAACATCAAGCATATTAGCATTCACATGATAGGGGTGTCCCGGGGTCCCAGGAGGAGAAGACAGAGAAAGGAGCAGGGACAGAGAACATTTTTGAAAACACAGTAGCTGAAAACTTCCTTAACCTGAGAGTGAAAAGAGACATCCAGGTCCAGGAAGCTCAGAGAGTCCCACACAAGATCAACCCAAAGAAGACCACACCAAGACACACTGTAGTTAAAAATTACAAAAATTAAAGATAAAGAGAGAATATTAAAAGCAGCAAAGGAAAAGCAACAATTTACACACAAGGGAAGTCCCATTAGGAGTTATGAGCTGACTTTTCAACAGAAGCTCTGCAGTCCAGAAGAGAGTGGCACAATATATTTAAAGTGATGAAAGGGAGAAACCTATCACCAAGAATACTCTAATTGGCAAGGCTTTAATTCAGATTTGATGGAAAGATCAAAAGATTTACATACAAGCAAAACTAAAAGAGTTCAGCACCACCAAACTAGCTTTACAAGAAATGTTAAAAGGAACTTCTCCAGGTGAAAAAAAAATGGCCACAACTAGAAATATGAATAATAGAAATGGAAAAATTTCAGTGGTAAAGGCAAACATAAAGTTATTTTTGAAGATCAGCAGAAAGAAATGGAAACATTCTGTATCTCCATCATTACCAAGCTATATCAGAGCACAAGAGGCATGCAAAGAGGAATGCCAGGAGGAATGCTGTGGGCTTCCTGGTGGTAGAGTTCCACCATCTGGTGGTGTCTCCTTTGGGCCCAACACTGAAGAGGTTGATTAAGCCAACCTAGAATAGAATAAGCTTTGTTCCATGCAAAACATTGAAGGACCCAACTTTGTAGCAAATTCCATGGCAGTTTTACAGTTGAGCTGCTATAGTAAATAACTGAGCATTCTTGATTCTTGAACATGGTAAGTGTGCACAAGAAAAGGAAATAACTGCGCTTTTATAAGCACTGGATTGTAAGTGGAAAATGCAATGTCTTGAATAAAACTGTATTTAAAGTTGAAAACAAAACAAACAAATAAATAAAAGTTAGTAAATAAATAAATGTTAGTAAATCAATCATGTACAAAGCTAGTAGGAAGATTAAAAGACAAAAGTAGTAAAATCATGAATATTCACAAATAGTTAAGGGATATTCAAAACAAAAAGATATGAAATATGATGTCAAAACAGTAAATGGTTGCAGGTGGGTAAAAACTCAGGGATGTTAAAATGTGTTTGAAATTAAGAGATCACCAAAATAAAATAATCATGTGTATATATACATATATTGCTATATATAAACCTCATGGTAACCACAAACCAAAAATGTATAATAGATACACACACAAAAGAGAGAAAGGAGCTCAAATATTATACTAAAGATAAGTGTTATAAGGGAAATAATAAGAGAAGAGAATAAAAGTAGAAAGGAACAGAAAAGAACTACAAAGTAACCCCAAAACAATTAACAAAATGGCAATAAGTACATACCTATTGATAATTATTTTAAATATAAGTAGATTAAATATTTAGATCAAAATACACAAAATGACTGAATGGATACAAAAACAAGACCCATATATATGATGCCTACAAAGGATTAATTTCAAAATCTAAAGAAATACACTGACTGAAAATGAGGATGGAAAAGTTATTCCACACAGATGAAAATGAAAAGAAACCTGGGGTAGCAGTACCTAAATCAGACTACCTAAATCAGTCTACCTAAAGTAGACTTTAAAACAAAGACTGTAAGAGGAAACAAAGAAGGACCTTACATAATGATCAAGTGATCAATCCAAGAAGAAGATATAACAGTTGTAAATATATATGCACCCAACATACAAGCACCTAAATACATAAAACAGATATTAATACACATCAAG
>RJWK010039596.1:0-20319 GCA_004363435.1 Platanista minor | reverse complement strand
GAAAAAAAAAAAAAAAAAAAAAGGAAATAACTCCATTTTTATATTAATGCATTATACTTCTTTATAGTAGTAGCATTGGGAAACGGATTCACTTTGTTTTATTTTTCACATTAAGGGACTGAAGAAGTGGTCATTCCAAAAAAGAAAACTTGGTGAGTATTCAGTCAGTGTTCATTCAGCAAGTGGTTAAGTGCTTATTATGAGCGAAACATTGTTAGGTAAGAAGCTAGTGATGGGAATAGCAATGGGAGAGCATTCTTGGGGAGGGAACCATTGAGGAGAGAAAAGTTTAGGGGTCTGAAAGAACATAGAAGAGGAAGGTGGAGAGTAGTGAGTGAATGGGGAATGAGATTTACTTAAGAGTTAAAAGACCTTCTGAACTAAATTTACGTTAGTGTTTACGTAGTGATGGTCAATTATGAGCATCATTATTAGAGTAATTTTTTTAAAGGAAGTTTTCATGTTGTTGGGAGATTTAAAAAAATCATCTTTATGGTCTTTACTGAGGTAAGATAAAACAAATGGTGCACGCTGCAAAATTTAGCTTTTTTAACTCACTTGATCCTTGAACAAATTGCCTTATGTAGTAAACGTTTGTTGAATATATATAAGAACTAAAACTTACAAAAGTCTGTATAGTAATGATATTATTGAATGCATTTAAAGATCCTTCAAAAAGCCAGGTGTTTTTTGAGTATGACCTGAAGATTCAGGCTCATTTTAAAACAAAAAACAAAAAACTTTCTTAAATTACTAAAGTAATTAATGGTTATTGCCATTAATTAGTAAGGTAACTAATGGTTATTGTTCAGTGGGATAAATTGAACATGCAGAAAGGAAATAAAATTACCAACAATCACTGTACTCAGAGGCAAGTTACCTAATCTGTCTGTGCCATAGTAGAATGTGGGTATCTGCCTTAGTATCTGCCTCAGGATTAAATGAGCATTTGAACAGTTCCTGCCACATAATCAGATCTCAATAGGTGATACCTGTTATTTTAAAGCTCTGGGATATAACATTTGAAGTTGTTCGTATACATTTAGTTTAGCAGAATTGATTTGTTAGATGTACCGTTCTATACTTTGTTTTAAATTTTGAATGATTACGTAGTATTTTATTATATGGTTATATTCAGGGTCATTTTTGTCTTCCCTGGACTGAGAATCAGAACCAAGATAAGAGTAGGAATATACATATCATGAATGAGGCATTTCTTGAATGACATTCCAGTCCAGTGCACTTTACCAACCCATTGTGCCTCTATCCCTGACAAAGGTACCACAGGGAATACAAGAGAGGGAGTGTATTGAGGGTGTGTTCAGATAGACTATAGTCTAGTTGAGTTGTGTGCATGTTTTATACTTTATGTCTTACACTTTACATGTGTACATAACTGTTTACACATGGTTAGGGGCTATATGGGATATGATCGAATGAAGAGTGGTTGTAGTGCAGTATTCAAGGTGAGTTTTATTGAAAACATAGTTTAGCTGTACCTTAAAATGGGTCAGATTATTTTATTGGCATCAGAATCACCAGGGAATTTTGTTTAAAATACATATTCCTGCAGGTAATTCTTATAAACCCTAAAGTATAAGCCCCACAGATGTAGAAAACAGTAAGGTAGGGTGGGACATGATCATGATCTGTCTGGTGGTAGTAGGAGACCATGCAGGCAGGCCTGTGAAAAATGCTTTATTAGAATAGGAGAAATAAGGTAGTTGATAGAGAGCAAACTGAGGCCTATTTATTTACAGCCCATGAGGTAAGAATGGTTTTTACATTTTTTATAGTTGAAAGAAGAAGACTATTTCATGACACGTGAAAATTATGTGAAATTCAGATTTCAGTGTCAGTTAAATTTTTTTGGAACACAGCCTCACTCATTTGTTAACTTACTATCTGTGCCTACTTTTATGCTCCAAAGGCAGAGCTGGGTAGTTGCAACAGTCCTCACGGCCCATAAAGCCGAAAATACTTACCGTCTGTCCCTTTACAGACAAAGCAATTGATAGAGGCTCTCTGATAGCCTGTGCTTTCCAGGCTCAGGAATTTGTGCTTTTAGACCTAGAAGAAGCCATAAAGACTACAAATTCCTGTTGCCTTATTTGAGAGATGAAGCATCTTTTAAGGCATCTTTCCCAGATCACAGATGCCGGAGAAGACTAGAGTCACTGTGAGTTTTCATATAGGAATGTGACAGGATAGAGTGTTCTGAGCGTGCTAATCTGGATGGTGTAGTTACTGTAGAGAGAGGGCAGGGAGCCCAGTTATCATCAGTGCATAGGTAACTGGGCTCATTAAAGGAATGGATGTTAAAACTTACCAGATTGGCCAGAAGAGGATGTGGAGAAATGGATGCTCAGATACATTTGTTGCTTGGGTAGTCAGTTGGAACAACACTTTGAAGGGAAAGTTGGCAGAACCATGACCTAAAATGTGCACACCTTATCGGTTAGCCATTCTGGAGGAACCCCTGCAAATAACGCCCAGAGAGACATGGATGACAATGTTCTTTACAACTTGGGAATAATAGCAAATTGAAATAGCCCAAGTGCCCATATGTAAGGGGATAATAAAAAGCAGTTATTGTACAATATAACATTTAAGGAATTAATTAGATTTACACATAGTAACATGGATAATACAGTCAAACCTGTGGAAGCACGTATCCAGAATGACAGTATATGTTTTCGATTCAGTTTTATGGTGGTATGTGTGTGAAAGTACCCTTTAAAGTTCTGTAAGTATAAACACCAAACTTAGAGTAGAGGAGGAGGGGGTCACAAAATGACACCAGATACAATAGTCTAGTTTTTTGTTTTGTTTTTTTTTAAGTATAATGTATTCATTGAGGTTATTTTTAGTGAGTGATCTGAATGTTCATAATTTTTTCACTTACATTTGTTCAATATGTTGTAAAGATGTACTCACTTGATACGACTTAAATATGCTAACATAGGATTTAGTTAGGGAATACTGAGAGAAGAAAGAATATCTTTCTCTCGCTGAAATTATGTAAGTGTGATTTTAGAAAATCTAGTAGATGTTGTGAATGTCAGGGAATTAGTCTTGACATAGTATAAAATTTCCTATGTGTTCTTTTTTTCCAAATGACTTAAATTTGTATGTTTAAACCTTATTTAGAAGAATACATTTGGTTTATTAAGTTTATTCTTATTTCTCTTTTTGAAATGAAACACACAAAATCTAACACAAATATAAATACATTTGAAACCAAATTATTTTGTTTGTCAATTATTCCAGTGAGACCTCTTCTTTTCAGTAGTTAGTGAATGTCTCTACCCATAGTCACAGTGGGTGGCTGGCCTGAACTTCTTATAAAGGTTATCTAGTTGAGAGGTTCTAAACTCGAATCAACTGGGAATTCAGTAAGAATGAATGTGACAGTTCTCCATAGAACCTGGGGGTCCTGACTCAGAAGTCCAGAGTGCGACTTGTGATTTACTCTCATATATAGCTGAATTAAGAGCCACCAGTTTGGATAATAAAGGCAAGAACATTACAGAAAGCTACAGTAAGAATGCATAGGAAAATGGGTAGGAGGAGGTAAGATTCAGGTTAGACAGTTTTATGAGATGAGGGGGAAAATTGCTAGCCCTGGGTGATGGTTATAGGGACCAGGCCAGAGAGTGTAGCATGGAACGTGTACTAACCACCTTTGGGCAAAAGAACTAAACAGTTTTCTCATTTTCTGACTTATTATTCTAGTGATCTTGAGAGATCAGAACTGGCTTTACTTGAGACCTGAACTGTGTTGTTGGCCAGTCCATTCTGAGAGTAGGATCACTTGTTCGCTTTGTGAGTGTGAAAAGCTCTCATGAGGGTTAACTGGTGATTCTCATTCTTAGGGATAAAGTGGCTGTTCTTCAGGCACTTGCATCCACAGTACACAGGGTAAGTAGGAATTTTAGGTTTTTGTATCTAACTCAGCTAATAATAAATGTAATGTTCATATCTCTGCATGATTCACAATTAAACTGTTGTAGATCTAGAGAGTTTCTTAGAAAAATCTCGTTCATTCCCTTCATGTGACAAGTGAGAAAACTAAAGCTTTTAAAGTGGTTGGCCCAGGGCTACTTGAGGATATTAAAACCCTGACTTAGTACCATGTCTTTTTTCTCCAAATTCAGTGTTTTTATACTATGCCAGTGACTTTTAAACTTAACCTCCTGAAGAGCTTGTTGAAATGCATGTTCCTGGGGAACGGTTTGGGTGTGATACTCTAATGCAAGTGATCTGTAGACCAACTTTGAGAACAGTGTACCCACCATGCTGGAAGTAATTCAGTGATTAAGAATCTGGGTCCTGGAGCCAAAGGTTTTGTTCCATCTTTATCACAAAGTTACCTTTTCTCTTGATGCTTCTGTTTCCTTATCTGTAAAATGGGGATTTAATTATAGCACCAAACCTTGAGGTTGGGGTGAGAATTAAATATGTTAGTGCACGTGAAAGGGTTTAGGACAGTGCCTAACACAAAGGACATGCTCGGTAAGTGCTAGCTATTTCATTATTGCTCCAGCTATCTTGGTGATTTATTTGTGAATAATTTGGTCTCTTGACAGTTCAAGAATAGAGTCTGTAGTCTTGATGGATGAACTGAAACCCTGGTAAATGCCTTAGAAATGGAACTTGCCGATTGATTGTATTTTTCATTAGCTGCAAACTGTACTTTCAATTTCAGCTGTGGGGGAAATGTCTAAAGTAATTAAGTCCTTTCTTTTTGCTGCAGTGTCTGTGTGGATTCTGACCCTCCCTGAGACCATTATCACAGATTTCCAGAAATTTTCTTCTGTTGTAGATGTTAAACTTATAGGCTGTCGGGCCAAATATGCACTGATATACCCTAGCAGTATCTGAGGACGGGTTTTAAAATACTGCATCTCCACACTAGCAAGACATTGAGATTTTCAGCTCACTTATCCATAAATAGGCACCTGAAATGTAAACTCGTGAAATACGCCTCTGAGACTGTTCTCAGTTTTTTAATGAGAATGGCCCAGGGCCTCTTCAAGTCAAAGAAGTTATAGAATTGTGTGTACAGTTGTCTGACTTGTCTGGGTTTGGGCACTTAAAATCCAAGGGATAGTCATTCATTCATTCAGTAACCACACATTCTGCCCTTAACTGTGCTTAGCAGGCACTGTGCTGGTTGTAGAATTAAGACAGAGTCCTTGCATAGTTTCTAGAGAGGGAGCACTGAGGAGATGGTGCATAACCGAGACGGGGAAAGGACTTCCAGAAGAGCTGATATCGGATCGATGCTTGGAAGGTGAGAAGCCAGGATAGTGGGAAAGAGCATTCCTAGCAGAGGCAGCACCAGGGGCAGAGGCACAAAGGCATAGAGTGAGTAGGTTGTATGGGGGAAAAAGCAAGAATTTGTGGGGTAGAGCAATGAGAGGTGAGGCAAGAGCATCAATGCTATGCTAGGGACTTGTGATTTTTATTCAAGTCCACTGAAAGACTTTAAGCAGTGGTGTGACATAATCAGTCACATTTTAGAAAAGACAGCAATGTGGATCCGGGAAACCTTTCCTCTCAAATATATAATAATGATCTTAACATGTCCAAAACCCAGCCCCTTTCTCTCTGAAACTCACACATTCTTTGCCATCTCATTAATGGCAGCTCCATGCTTCTGGTTGCTCCTCACTTTCATGTGCTGCACTTCAGTAAATCCTCTGTTTCTTCCATCACAATATTTGTGTACGGAGTCCCAAAGACCACGCCCAGGTTCAGTGGTTTGCTAGGAGGATTCACAGGACTCGGCATATGGTCCTACACCTATGTTTTATTAACAACGAAAGGACTCCAAGCAAAATCAGTAAAAGAAGAAGGCACGTGGGGTAAAGTCAAAAGGAAACCAGGAGAAAGCTTCCAAGAGTGTTTTCCCAGTGGAGTCACAAGGGACACACTTAATTCCTCCAGCAGAGTTGTGACGACACGTGGAAAAGTCTACCAGGAAAGCTGTTTAGAGGCTCAGTGCCCAGCGTCTATGCCTGGCACATACCAAAATTCTACATTCCCAGAAGGAAAGCAGGAGTTCAGCATAAACCCCATAGTACAGTTTAGATCAGTACTGGGAATGGTGGGGACCCTCCAAAATCCAAGTTGCCAGATGCCCACCAGGCCTTGTAAGCAGGCCTTTCTAAGAATAGCAATTTCAAGCCTGCTAACTTTTTTTCCTGCACAGCATCCAAATCCTGAGTACTTGTCATCACCATGATCACCTTGGTCATCCAGGCCACCATCATCTCTTACCATCTTGGGTTAATTACAACAGTCTCTGTCCTCTTCACCTCCTCTGCCCCCTACAGACTCTTCTCAGTTAAGCAGCCGTAGTGACAAATGTTGAATCGCATCACTCTTCTACTGAGAATTCATTTGTCTTCTCGTTTATCATAAAATGATAGACGGGCTTCCCTGGTGGCGCAGTGGTTGAGAGTCCGCCTGCCGATGCAGGGGACCCGGGTTCGGGACCCGGGTTCGTGCCCCGGTCCGGGAAGATCCCACATGCTGCGGAGCGGCTGGGCCTGTGAGCCATGGCTGCTGAGCCTGTGCGTCCGGAGCCTGTGCTCCACAACGGGAGAGGCCACAACAGTGAGAGGCCCACGTACCGCAAAAAAAAAAAAAAAAAAAGGCTTCTCATTTGTCATAATTCAAATAAAAGCTGAAGTCCATCCAAGGGGACCTGAGGCCCTACGTGTTCAGCCACCACCCCCATTGCCACTCTGACCACATCTCCTACCATCTTCCTTGCTGGCTCTGCTCTACGTGGCCTCCTGGCTAGTCCTCAGTTTCTTAGTAGGCCTGGGTCTGCCTCAGGGCTTTAATGTTTGCTATTTATTCTGCCTGGAGTATTTTTCCCTGAGATATCCACATAATTTCCTCCTTCATCTCTTTAAGCCTTTTCATTGAGGCCTTGCTCAACCACACCATTTAAAGTTGTATGTTTCGGGGATTTCCCTGGTGGCACAGTGGTTAAGAATCTACCTACCAATGCAGGGGACATGGGTTCGAGCCCTGGTCTGGGAAGATCCCACATGCCACAGAGCAACTAAGCCCGTGTGCCACAACTCCTGAGCCTGTGCTCTAGAGCCTGCAAGCCACAGCTAGTGAGCCCGTGTGCCACAACTACTGAAGCCCATGCGCCTAGAATCTGTGCTCCGCAGCAAGAGAAGCCACTGCAATGAGAAGCCCGTGTACCACAACGAAGAGTAGCCCCTGCTCGCCACAACTAGAGAAAGCCTGTGCGCAGCAACCAAGACCCAGCACATCCAAAAATAAATTAATTAATTAAGTTTTTTAAAAAGAATTAATAAATAAGTGTATGGTTCTTTGATAGTTCGTTCTCCTTCCCTCCCTCCCTTTTCTTCTTTCTCATAGCAGTTATTGCCTTTAAAATTACTATATGTTTTATTTATTTTTATTTTCTGGAGATTTTTTTCCCCCCACTAAATTGTGAGCTCTGTGGGGGATAAGATTTTATTTATTGTCTCCTTGGTAGCTAGAATAATGCCTGGCACATACGAGGTGCTCAGTAAATATGGAATGAATGAATAAGGAAGGTACTGAACTAAAGGCAGTGGCAGTCGGGATAAGGGACGATGGAGTAGGTAGGGGATGTTAAGGAGCTCAAGCTGACCACACCTGCTGACAGGTTAGTTGAATGGAGGTAGTAGGAGAGGATCTTTGGCTTGGATTGCGGAGTGCTCGGTACCATTCACTGAGATAGAGAAGATAGGAGGGAGAAGCGCTCTGTCAGGGCAGTTCAGTGGGGGGTTCAGTGGGGGATAAATTTAGTGTGAGGCATCTGAGCTGCAGGGCCAGAGTGGAGAAGTTGTTTCTCAGAAACCACGAAGGGCTTGGAAATCACTGAGGGAGGAAAATGTAGGAAACAAATAGGCGGAGTAAGTCTAGTAAGGGAAGTCCAGCATGTCACAAAACTAGGGGCCCCCAACAGGTATTTGGTAAGGATGGTGAACAGGACAGAGCCAAGCAGCAGTTGGTAATCAGGGAGTAATAGTCCAGGGCAACTACCCGAGAACTGGTTCCTCTGGGTTGCCATTACGTACCCACCACCTGCTGGTAGAGAGTGGTATAACCAGATGAAAGGAGCCTCAAATGAGTATAAAGGAAATACAGCATCAGGCATCAGGAAGTGAGGGTACCCAAAGGGTACTGCCTCCGTGCCCTAGGTATGAGTATCCTTCCTGTGAGAGCAACAGGGAGGCTCTCCCCTGGAGAATCCAGGTCAGTAAGACAAGGCATCAGGGGGACAGAAGAGATTCAGGATGTAAGTAGAGTTTTTCCTGTGGAACAAAGTTGCCAGGAAGCCCAGGGAAGGGGGCTCCAAGGGATAGGAGAAGGCTAGAAGAAGTAACTTGAGGGCCGTTCTAAGTGAGCCTCTAGTGGGGCTGGAGAGTTCGTTTTGCTCAGGGTTCTGCCTAGCACAATTTAAAGAAGTATAGAACCTTGGGCAACAGGACGCGGGAGAAGCTGCTGCTCCCGCCTCCTGAGAGGGCCCAGCAACTACTCTCCTCCATTTGCAGGAAACCTTAGTACAGGAAGCTGGTGCCCAGGCTAGTTAATTCAGAAGCTCTTGACCTTGAGTTTAAAACAGCAATTGTCCCTGGTGATAGCAGCCTTCAATTAAAAAGCAGCCATGGGGGGTTTGAGCCATTGTTTGCTTTAAGTTGTGCATAATTACAACCAACTCTACAGAGCCACGGGTACAGTGTAGGTATTAGTGTCTGCAGACATACATAATTCTGTTTCTGCGTTACGTGTATAGTGAAAACTTACTTACAGAGTTTTTAGTCATCGCCAAAACCCGCAAGGTCCTCTTAATAAAAATCTAGCTAAAGAGACTTCTGTGTCTTCTCCACAGGATGCTACAGCTGCCCCTTACGCATTTCAAGATGATCCTTATCTCATACCAACATCCTCTATGGAATCTGTGAGTACTTTTATGAAACTTTTCTAGTATTATGTTTTATCTTGTTGGTTTGGGTACAAGAGTACATGTATAACTTAGCTTAGTTGTAAAAACTTTTGAAAAGTTTACAGATGCTGATAGATAAATTAATAGATTTTCTGAATCTTTTACTACTTTTATCAAAAATTTTAGAGATTGACTCTGGAGGGGGTATTTGGTTTGGGTTTTTAATACTTAGGGCTCTTTCTCACTATAGAGCAATCCACTCGGTTTAAGCACATTGCTTTTATATACCTCAAGCTGTATATAAGATGTGACTTGAGGGCTTCCCTGGTGGCGCAGTGGTTGAGAGCCCGCCTGCCGATGCAGGGGATGCAGGTTTGTGCCCTGGTCCAGGAGGATCCCACATGCCGCGGAGCGGCTGGGCCCATGAGCCATGGCCGCTGAGCCTGCGCGTCCGGAGCCTGTGCTCCGCAGTGGGAGAGGCCACAACGGTGAGAGGCCCACGTACCGCAAAAAAAAAAAAAAAAAAGACGTGACCTGAAATTATGTCACACTCAGCATAGGTAGATAAGTAATAATTATGTAGTTTAACTTCTAATTGGGATTCTGTGTATCACTGTATTCTCTTTTTTTTGGGGGGGGGGGCAGAATAATTTTTGCTGAGGGTGTGACTTTGATCTCTTGAGTTTAAATTACAGGTAATATCAACATATCTAAATCTTTTTCTTTATATAGCATTCATTTTTGTTGGCAAAGAAGTCCGGGGAGAATGCAGCAAAGTTTATTATTAATTCATATCCCAAATATTTTCAGAAAGACGTAGCTGAACCTCATATACCGGTAAGGAGAGGTAATTGCAATTTTCAGATAATACTGTGTAATTGTAACTTAAACTAAGTTTTCATGGCTAATATTTAAGTAGCCATTTGAATGCCTGTAGTATTTGGGTGAAAAGTCTTTTAATGTTTATGGTTATCTTTGCTTACGCTACTAACCTTTATTAAACTATATGTATTTGCTCTTCATTTTATTTTCCCCATTTGGCTTCTGTGACACCAGACTCTTAGATCTTTACCTCTGTGACTGTTCCTTTTTAGTTTCCCTCAGTAGCTTTTCTATCTATTCCTTAAGCCTTGGTGTCTTTTTCTTAGGATTCCATGCTCAGTCACTTTCTCTTTTTTTCTGTCCAAAATCTTCCTGCTTCAGTGACCATTATACTCCATTTGGCATTCTTGTATATCTGGCCTAGGTATCTCTACTTTGAACTCCAGATTGTATTTCCAACTACCTCTGTTCTGTAGTCATGAGGAGTGTGCAGGGCCTGCTGTGTGTTAGGCGTTGTGCTTAGCACGTCATCCAGTGGTGAGCGAAACATGGGCTCTGCTCTCCTGAGTTTATTAGTGGAAATAGTAACTCAGACTCGTTGTGTCTAAAACTGCTCCCTCTCACATCTCCCTACTTTCCAAAGCACGCACACACACACACCCCCAGACATACCCTCTTGTGCTTCTCAAGCAGCGACTCTTGGGGACAAATTAGGTAGTCGGTGTGATGGTGTCCATAAAAATATGAGAATCCTGAGCTAAGACAGTGGCAGCAGTGGAATGATCACTCGTTGGCTACCCTTTCCCCGTTAAGTTTCTGGCTGACAGTTACTCTGCTACGTTTAGCTCACTTCTGCTTAGTCCGTGGATCCCCTGCCCCCACGGCGGGCAGCATTCCCATACCTCTGAGACCTCTTACGTCGTTTATCATTCACGCTGTATCATAATTATTTCCTTATTTGCTTTCTCTGTTAGATTGTGAGCATCTGGAGGGTAGAGAATGGCTTCCATCTGTTTATCCCCAGTGTCTAGCTTAGTGCCTGGCATCAAGTAGTAGGCCTCCAGTAAATACTTGGGTAAATTGGCGAGTGAGGTAAAATCAACATACCTTGGTAGTACTTAAACGTTTAGAGTAAACAAAGCATCAAGGGTGAAAGGTTTCTGTCTTTGTACACTGGGTGTACTGTGGCACTTTTCGCCAGGATTGGGAGGAAAGTAGGAAGGATGGTCTTAGCAAGGGAAAAAGAAGTTCACCTTGAAATTGGGAAGTTTGGCTGGAAATTAGATTCTTCGGATATGGATTAAATATTTACGTTTGGGTGCTTTTTAAATTCTCCACCCCAAGCTAGGAGATCGCGAAGTAATCTTGTTTTGGAGACTGGAGAGGTTTTTTGAAATGTTATATTCCCGACAGAGGTATTCTTGTTAAGAAAAAATAGTATCTGGTGCATGAAGCATGAATCGGAGCAGTGAAGTTTTATTTTGGTGTGTTGGTGATCAAAATTTTGTCCTACTCAGTTACCTTTCACGTTGCCCTGTTTGCAGTAACTTTAGCCATCTTGTTTTCCTAGTGTTTTATGCCTGAGTACTTTGAACCTCAGATTGAAGATATAAGTGAGGCTGCTCTGCAGGAACGAATCAAGCTCAGAAAAGTCAAAGCTTCTGTGGACATGTTTGATGAGCTCTTGCAAGCAGGTGACTAAGTTCATTTGAAGCCTCTCTGGGAACATGGGCTTGGAAGTGGGCCACAGTTACGAATGTGATCCAGATAAGTTATGAGTATAAGTTACAAGTGCTATGCTACTTCCTCTGCTTAGTGGCTATATTTGTGTTTTTTATAGTTTAATATGTCATATTTCATGTTCTGTTTGAGCATCATTTTAAAACTGTGGGCGGGGTAGAGTTGCAACTTCGTTAGTATGTTGTCCTCTTGTGCTGTATCACGGGTAGACAAATGATACAGCCATTCTTCCTTAGCTTCTGTTTTTAACATCAGGTGTGTACATACTCTGTTCACATTTCCTATATTCTTTAAGTATGTCTGGAAGGCATAAAGCAGACAAAAAAGAAATATTTAAAAAGGAAAGAGCTCTAAGCTGCGGGGTCAGAGGTTTGGATAGGTTCTGGCACCAGTTAGCACTGTGGCCTTGAAAAAGTCACTTCTGTCAGATCCTACGGCTCTCTGAATTTGATCTGGATGAACCTCCAGGGGTGTAGATCTAGGTGCCAGGGCTTGTAACCTGTCATGAGAATGTACCTATAGTAACATGGAAGGCAGCAGCATTAAGTTTTAGAATCCCGAGTGCTGTTCAGTGATTTAGGAGAAAAATCAGCCAAACATGCAGGAGATAGAAACTGGACTGAATCACTCAATACAGTCTTTTTTTTTTTTTTTTTTTTTTTTTAAGAAAACAGAACTTTCATTCAGCTTGTTGGAACAAATACTTAAAGTTTCTCAAAGGGTGAAATGCCTGCTTCTCAGGAGTCTGCTCGCTGGCTGTAGGCGGGCTTGGCTGGTCAGTCTCTGGTAATTTTCTTGCTCTGGTGTGATGTACCCACGGTTTTACTCCATCCAATTTTAGAGAAGAATGTTGCAGGATCCCTTCCATTTTTCTTCAAGCCGCTGCTCAGGTCATTGCTCTTTTTCATACTTTCAGTAGCAGCCAGTCTCCTGCTTTGAGGGGATGCAAGGGAGCTTTCAGACAAGGGGGAGACCTGTGGAACACAAACTCATGCCTAGCGGTTAACAATTGAACATAGCGATTGTAAAGACTTTGTCCCATTTTAGATGACTTTTCCAGCATAGCTTGGTGAGAGTTTTCTTAATAATGTCCTTAAGAAGGGTTTTTTTCACTTCCAATGCTTTTTCTGGCTATAAAGGCTTTTATTCAACCTTGATCCAGGCATAATCCTCTCAGATCTTTAGCCAAAATCTCATTGAAGAGGGTGGGGGAATTTTTAAAACCTTGGCGAGAGAGTCTGTTACAGCTTAGAAAATTCAAGTTTGCAACAATACAGGAATGAATGCATCTGAGATCACATCCACAGTGGTCACCTAGTTTTACCATAGTTATTCCATTTTGACTTTCAAATGTATTCCTCTCCTCAGTGTTAAAGCAGTATCACTATTAATGATTTCACTGCTTTTCTGGGTATGGGGGAAAATGCAAGAATTTGGGCTCATAAAATCTTCTCCTGAAAGTATCTAACTATCTGAAGGCCTGTTCTGCCAGTTTTTCCCCAGAGCACAGAGTGTCTCATTCCTGATCTCCACCCTGAACTCCTTTCTGTGGGTGTTGAAGGTCAATGGCCACAGTGGCCATTGACTTAATCCTTGCAGAGGCAGATGGCAAGGGCCAATTTTCAGTTGGCAGGGCCCCTTCAGGGTCATAAATTTGACCATAGTTTGGGGGCACATCTCATGACCATTTCGTCCCACGGTGCTAGGAATGCTTATTCCACGGTCTGGCGAAGATTTCACTGATAGGCCACTCAGTGTGCTATTATTATTGGACTAGGCCTCATGAATAGTGCCAGAAATCTCCGGACCATCTGTCTCACTAATCTCTTATGGCCCAGGAAAACATTCCCTGTTGTTGCTTCTTCCCATATCTAGAGTTACACTATTACAATCATTGATCTCATATGGAACTATACATCATCATTTTATCAGAGGCTCAGTCACACATTTGGTAATGCAAGAAACAACAATTTTGTAAAACAGACAATGTAAAGAAAACAAATATATAGCTAGCAGGTTAGTAAGATCATAAGTAAGAATATATGTCAAGAACTTCCATTACGTGCAGCCCGCTGTATCTGAGGTCATCTGACTTAGTCTGTTCTGTATCAACCCTTATCTTTAAGGGAAATGATATATTGGTACTGTCCATAGGGCACCCAGCCTAATATCCTAATGTTACTAGACTGATTATCCTTAGTAGTACAATTTAACTGTTCTCAACATAGAGGAGCCTTTAAACTTAAATTAGCATAGTTTGGTGTTAACTACATAAATCCATCCCATAGTTGTGGGAGGTTTTATTCTTTGGCTGAAATTTTGCTTGTTGCCCTGATTGAGCCTGAGTAATAGAGGAAAATTAATATTTATGGCCAGAGTTGGAACAAGTATTACTAATTGGCTAGGTGAGGGGATCCCATCTAGTAATACCAAGAGTAGCCTGAACAGGACTGAACCTTCTTTCTTCTAAAATAAATTTCCTAAGAGCCATCCAATTAGAGCCTTGGAATGGAGAAATCCACCAAGGTAATCCAGAAGTACTAGACACAGGTAATTGGCCACAAACCCAGCAACTGGACTGATTTTTTAAAACTAGCATAGGATCATGTCCATGATAGAAAAATATTCGATTTATATGCAAAAGTCCAAGAAGTCAAGAAAACATTATAAATGATCATACAAATCAGGTCCAGCATCTAGGGAAAGCTGTCTGCTTCTGATGTTGTCTTCTCGTCCTGGTATGAGTGTAGTTTCTCCTTTGTTTGAGCATTGCTTTAAGGTGAGTTTGAGGTCAGCAGTCTTCTCTGATAAGGGTCCTTCTGTCCACGTTGGAGATAGTCCTTTAAATTATGTCTTTTCCAGCATGCATAATCCCCTGGTTGCAGGTCGTGAGACATCTGATCTGTTAGTGAGTTAGCCTTCCTAATTTATCTGATAAAGCTGCTGGGAACCTAAGAGTTTCCAATCTCCAAGTTCAACATTATGGTCAAATTGCTAGCGGGTGTGTCACGACGAACCAAATGCCCTCTTATCCTCCAAGAGTTAATGTCTCCTCAAAGTGGAAGTCCAGGCCGATGCAGGGAAGGGAAAAAGAAGGTGTCCTCAGGCAAAGAAAGCCTTGGCAGCTGCTAGGGCAACCTGTCTCCCATTCTCCACTGCAACCTCGGAGTTCCGCAGTCGAGACGGCAGGCTGGGTGTGATCAGGGCACGCACGGCCCATGGCAGGGAAACCCTGGTGACCGGGCTTCAGAGAAATCCTCCAACCCTCTGCTCTCTCTGGGGACACTGGCATGGAGAGAAATCCCCAAGCGTCTGATCAAGCTGAGGGGCCCTACGGGGCCACATGCCCACGAGTTGATCCTGGAGGAGCCCCCAAAATTTGCTGCCAAAATCTTGGCTCCCTGTGCACCAGTGCCGAAATGAGATACGGAGACAGAGTTTTGGAGGAGAAAGAAAAAGGGTGGCTTTATTCTTTGCCAGGCAAAGGGGGGAACACAGCAGGCTAGCGCCTCAAGAACTGTGCCCCCCTCCTTGGGGAATAGGGAGGTCTTCTCAATACAGTCTTAAACACAACAAGAAACATTTGCAGAAAGCTGGTTTGATTTGAGAATTTTGGTGTGTAGCCTGTTAAAGCTTCGGGTGTACAAATGAATTGCTGATGCAGGTTATCATTTAGGGAGGCTTCTCCCTCTGCTCGTTGAGTACGATAAACATCTTAGTACTAAGACTTGTCTTACTTTGTTTTACACACTGTGTGGTGTAGGCACATGCAGATGTTCAGGAAGCATTATTTTTTTTTTTTTTTTTTTTTTTTGTGGTACGCGGGCCTCTCACTGCTGTGGCCTCTCCCGTTGCAGAGCACAGGCTCCGGACGCGCAGGCTCAGCCGCCATGGCTCACGGGCCCAGTTGCTCCGCGGCATGTGGGATCTTCCCGAACCGGGGCACGAACCCGTGTCCCCTGCATCGGCAGGCGGACTCTCAATCACTGCGCCACCAGGGAAGCCCAGGAAGCATTATTAAAGACAGTGTGTCAGACCCATAACACTCGACTCATTCAGAGTAATGGAATGAGGGAACATACTGGGAGAGGAAACAAAATTTTATTATCAAGGCCCTAATAAGTGCCATACACTTTGCTAGGCATTTAATTATACAACACCTTATGAGTTGGTGTGCTTATAGTCAGTTTATAAAGGAAACTGATTACAAGTAATCTTTAGGGTTACACAGCTTTGAGATGGTAAGACCCAGTCAAGTTACTCCAAGTAACTCCAAGTTACTCCATCACGAGTGTCCCGTCCACTCTGCCATGCTGTCTTTTCTGGGCTTTTAAGTTTCCTGATGGGCATTTGTACTATCAGTATATTTTCTTTAGAAAAATGCAGTTAGTTTTCTTTTAAAGCACTAAATTATGTTTCGTACTTCTTCCTGTTCCCTTTTCTCCCCCTTCGTAAGAGTCAGGATGGGAACATAATGTTTTGAGCAATAATTTTTGAAAGGCTACTATAATTAGGCATTTATGCTAGTATTTCTAGGCAAGTATTTCAGTGAGGGCCTGGATCCAAGTGGAATAGTCCTGCTTGCATTTGTAAAAATGGAACTGGCCCCGGGGCACAACGTGGCAATCGTTTGCAGAGGGTTCAGTTTGAAGATGATAGTTAGAACCGTGAGATAATTTCTCTGGGGATATGAGTACATAAAATAAATGAGCACAGGGTCAAACTTGATCTTGTATTTTATCTTTTCTGTCACACAGCACTGTTAGGGATTGTGTCCTGTCTGTCTGCATCACTCCAAGTGTTTAAGCTGATGTGGAGTTGCACACTCATCCATCACGAAAGTGATGGATGAGACTGAATATGTAGCCAGGAAGGCCACAGCTCATAGAAGAAGTGAAGAATTTTAATCTAATAGGCTTTAGTTCTTTGATGCTTCAAGGTTTCTTTCCCTTTTTTTCTCCTACCCACAGGAACCACCGTATCTCTGGAAACAACTAACAGTCTCTTGGATTTATTATGTTACTATGGTAACCAAGAGCCCTCAACTAATTATAATTTTCAACAACGTGAACAAGCAGAAGAGTTGGTAATGGCTTTGGCAGTGATTTTTAAAGTTTCTTTTGGTAGTAATACCTCCTCAGACTAAGGCAGGTTCTTGTGCCATGTGTTAGGGTCAAAGAGATTTGTTCTGAGGTGTGGTGTGGCATAGTACGTAGCCTGGACAAAAATGTGGAGGAGGAGACAGATTTTAACAATTGTTTTGCCCTGGTTCCCTCCTTAAAAATATTTTTACCTTGCCTGCCACGTGCAGCAAACCTTTGACCAGAAATGTTTGGACAGGCCCTTTTGTTGTTGTTACTTAAAGTGATGGTATGATGTGTAAGGGACGGGGGGGAAAACCCCTGGTTCCAGCCCCCTCAGAAATTCATAGTAGGTGGGCAGAGAGGAGTGAGCATACTCTACACTTTAGAAATTAATATTTCTTAATAAACACTGGGTTTCCTTTTTGCCTTCTACTGGATCTGTATTTCCTTTGCTTTTCTGAAGTTTCCTCCGAGAATGCATTCTATTGTCATATTTCGTTTTATATCTGTCGGTGATGGTTCATTTCAGGAAGAGGCCACAGAGGGAACTAACGAGAAACCTAAGAAGGCTGGTCATCAGCTTGGAGTTACTTGGAGGTATGTTACAGTATGACTAGAACTTTGTGTTAGGGCTCCGTACAGTGCGTGGAGTGCTCCCCATCAGCCCCTGAAGAAGATACGATGCTGGAATATTCTGAAATGCCCTTTGTTTTCAGTGTGCAGTATAAGTGTCTCAGTTGGTTTTCATATGTGTTTGGACCGTTTTTCATTAGATCTTTACCTCCAACCAGCAGCACAAGGTTGACACCTGACTTCTTTTTTCCATCTAACTCTGTGCAAGCTTAATGGTATGGTTCTTTCAGTAGTTTCATCAGTAGTCCTACCTTGCAATACATACCTCTAATTCTAAAAGATTCACAATTTTTTATTATGTTAGAATACACATATGCTAGAGCATAGTTCTAAGTTCAGACTAGTGGCCAGCAAACAGAAGTATTCACTTCCGAACAAAAGGTGAATATCATTTAACATTTCAGAATTAAATTAACTGAGTAGAAGCATCTACATAAGAGAAAGGTATTTCATATGGATGTCTGAAAAAGGGAAGCTACCATTAATATCTAAAGATTTTGTTTTTATTATTACGTTTTAATATCTAAAGTTTTTTGAAGTGATGAAATGAATAGAATCAAAAATTAGGGCTTCCCTGGTGGCGCAGTGGTTGAGAGTCCGCCTGCCAATGCAGGGGACACGGGTTCGTGCCCCGGTCCTGGAAGATCCCACATGCCACGGAGCGGCTGGGCCCGTGAGCCATGGCCGCTGAGCCTGCGCGTCCGGAGCCTGTGCTCCGCAACAGGAGAGGCCAGAGCAGTGAGAGGCCCGCGTACCACACACACACACACACACAAAAAAAAAATTAAATTTTTTCAGTAGATGTTAATAATTTCTCATAGTGGTTAAGAGCATTGACTGTGGAGTACCATTTTGGCCCAAATCCTGATTCTGTCTGATTTCCAAGACATATTGCTAACAGGGAGAATCAAGGTACAGCATGATTTGTATAACATAGCACATTGGTAGGCTAGAATAGGACAAAGGATTCTAGAGACACCGCTTGTCTGTGGTTGCCTCTGGGGAATTGTATCCAATTGAAAGAGGGTGGGAAAACGTCACTATGTACCCTGCTGTGCAGTCTGCTTTTCATTTAATACCTTGAGTATATATTACACCTCTTAAGTCCTGGTTCTGCCACTTAGCCTGTAAAGCCTTGGACAACTTAAGGTCTTTGAGCCTCAGTTTTTCCTGTTTTCAAAATGATGATAACCATGTCTTCCACTCTGGGTGGCAAGAATTACTTGAAATTATATGCATAAAATGCTTAGCATGGTGCCTAGAACACAGTAAGTTGGTGGCTATTACTGGTTTTTCCTGTTTCCTCTGGTTCACATTTCCTTTCTTGTGTCTAGAGCAAAAAACAATGCTGAGAGAATCTTTGCTCTAATGCCAGAGAAAAACGCACATTCCTACTGCACAATGATCCGAGGAATGGTGAAGGTAACGTTTGTTTTATAGATCTTTATCTTCCCCTAAATCAGCGCTTCTCAACCTCAGAACTGTTCAGCCAGTTGAGCCAGATAATCTGCTGTTGTGGAGCTGTCCAGTGCCTTGAAGGGTGTTGAGGAGCCGCTCCTGTCCACTGCGTGCTGGTGGTCCATCCTTCCCGCCCCAGCTGGGACAACCAAAATGTCTCCAAGCATTATTCAGTGTCTCCTGGGAAGCGGCGTTGCCCCAGTAGAGAACCACTGCACGGAGGATACGTTACTTGAGAATGAGACCATGTCTGTTTACTACTGTGTTCCCAAACCCTAGAGCAATCGATACACACATATTTCTTAAATGAACAAATTTGATGATCCTTAATTTTCATACTTTCCCTTTTCCAGCACCGAGCTCCTACGCAGGCATTAAACTTGTACACTGAAGTATTAAACAACAGGCTTCGTGGTAAGTGCGTTTGGAGAATTCCCCTCTGTCCTTCCTCTCCTTTCCTTCTCTCAGGCATCTATAAAATCTCAGGATTTTACCTCAATCATTTGTTCATTCTTAATCTTTTCCTGTGGTGTTGGTGATTGAAGCAGGAGTCCAGAGCCAGAGAAAAGAATAGTTTTCTAGTTTTGTAGACATGTGTGCATGACCCCTTTGCCTTTAATCTTCAACCCCAGATTTTGTTAAAAGTAGTTTTCTTCTTTTATAGCTGATGTACACACCTTCAATTCATTGATTGAAGCAACAGCATTCGTGGTGAATGAGAAATTTGAAGAAAAATGGAATAATATATTGGTAAGGAGGAATTCTCACTTTGTCTTCTAATAGCCCTAAAATATTCTTTGCTAGGAGTACGTGGGTTGGAGACAGCATTCACTGAGCGTCTACATGGCAGTCACTGTGCTGGGCGCTCAGCTCATGGTGACCTGTTCACACCCTTCCAGCAACCCTGTAGTTTACGTAGGTGTATCTGACATGTGACCCAAGCATACAGCTTGAATCCAGGAAGACCTGGGTTGCTTTATTCACTTATTTCTCATAATGGTTTTTTCATTAAAATGAGACACATGTATTGAAAAAATTTATTAGCTAAGTTTTAAAAAATTGAGGGGCTTCCCTGGTGGCACAATGGTTAAGAATCCGCCTGCCAATGCAGGGCACACAGGTTCGAGCCCTGGTCCAGGAAGATCCCACATGCCGCAGAGCAACTAAGCCCGTGTGCCACAACTACTGAGCCTGTGCTATAGAGCCCGCGAGCCACAACTACTGAAGCCCGCCTGCCTAGAGCCTGTGCTCCGCAACGAGAGAAGCCAAACTAAAGAAAGCCCACGGCAGCAACAAAGACCCGATGCAGTGAAAAATACAATAAATTAATTTTTTAAAAAGATTGAAATCACTGGATTGAAGTGACAGGAATAGAAACCGTGTTTCGCCATACTGTGCATGTAAAAAAGGAAAAAACGCAATCCATTCTAGTCTGCTCTCTTGCTTCAGTCTCAAACTCACTAGGCCGCTAAAGACAGTTGGACACCTTGATCACCTGGGGTCAGGGTAACTGATGGAGGGGCTTCTCCAAGGGGCAGATTTACTGGTCCTGCTAGTTACTAGATAATTCTGAAATTGGGGATTTTTTTTTTTTTTTTTTTTTTTTTTTTTTTT